>QJNZ01000623.1:0-48286 GCA_004155055.1 Monosporascus sp. CRB-8-3
ACAAGCAGGACAACGACTACCAGCTCGACAACCAGCTCGACAACCAGCTCAGCAACCAGTTCGACCACCAGCTCAACTACCAGCTCCACCACTAGTTCTACGACTACCAGTTCTACAACTACCAGTTCGACCACCAGCTCAACTACCAGCTCAACTACCAGCTCAACTACCAGTTCGACCGCCAGTTCGACAACCAGTTCGACATCCACGACTTCAGGAACTACCAGTTCTACGACAACGAGCTCTACGCCAACGAGCACCCAAGGTGGCAAAGGCGGTGACAAGGAGGACCAAGGCGGGAAGGGAGGTCAAGGCGGCAAGGGGGATCAGGACGGCTATGGTTGGGGCAATCGCAACAGAGGAGGTCAGGGTCGCCAGGGCGGTCGTGGGGGCAAAGGCCGCGGCAGGGGCGGCAGAGGCGGCAACGACGAGGACCTCGCCGCCTAAGCGTCTTTATCCCAGCTCCTATCGCCACCTGGAGCCTTGCCGCCGCCACGGGCTCAACTAGTCTGAATTGACTCTATTCGGCAGCACGGGGTATAGAAGAACGCCTGGGGCACCGCATCCGCCTCCTCCACAACACCCTGTCGGACTTCGGTTTAAGCGTTGGCGGTGGATGCTTAGAGATTTGCATTTGCAGGAGTAGGGGTAAGGTACAAAGTCATATAGGTCCTGTGGGACACTGCTCGCCGACGTGTCCGCAGGGCCCTCGTGTTCCCTACAACGGCAGATTCATTTTACTAAAAAAGTTCCCTTGACTTATCTAGAACGTTTTTTACCCTTTGTTGTCTTCGGCTGACGGTACGGACTACGTATGACCCCTAGCCATGGCGGTGCCTTTCAAGAGATTAGATGACCCATAGACAACCTGAGTTTCCGTCGCTTGTACCACTAAAGACGCAGACGCCTGCTATTGATCATAAACGATACATGCAATATTTGCATATCCGTAACCAATTATTCCTAAGAGCTTTGATGTCGCTAATTCTTGAAAGGCTGTGGTTACTTGTTAATATTTCTCGCGTTTCCGAACTCAATGGCAAGTACGATTCCCTGCCTCTCGAGCGACATCCGCGGTATATGTTGTCTCAGTTCTTCAAACTCCAGCTCAGTCATCTTTGACGCTTCAACTTGATGGAAGGCCTAATCACTGTTTTTCGTTCTGCGCGTAGAAGAAATTCGCAGCTAGCAATTGACTTAGCATCTGATCAAGACGCAGACACAGCGCAGACCCGATCCTTAAGGGCGACTCACCAACAGGAGCTAGACCGTTATCTAATGCCCAATCTCTCACTCCATGTCTCTCTTTTCCGGTGCCCCAGTGCTGCCTGTCTTTCGGCTTCGTGGGATGAAGCGGCTCCGTCGTACCGTTTGCAGGCACAAAGAGCAGGAACACGTATCTGTGCTTGCCAGTCTTCGGGGGCGGGCCTGGAGCCTTCCACGGCATGATGTCCCTAAGGTCCAACGAGGTGGATGCCGATGAGTCGCTAGCTGATAATTTAAGGCCCGTGGCGATGAAATGACACATCTCAGCCCATTTGGGATTGTCCCGGGATGGAGCGTCGGGGTCAGTGAGTGTGATAGTGTATGTAAGATTCGCAGCGGTTGAACCTGTAGCCCCTGATGGGCGGATCACCGAGAAGGTCGGCTGACCTTGGACCTTCTCCGGTTTCAATGTATTACCCAAGGAAGCGTAGACATCGGAGGACCATTCCACGTTCAGGACGAAGGACGGTAGGAATTCGTCGACAACTTTATGGTGTTAATGTCTTAACTAGAAGCGGATTCGTTGCATCCCTCAGCATGAGGTCAAACTCACCCGTGGGAATAATCTCAGCTTTTACTAACCTGAACTCAGTTAGTGAGATCCAGGAGCAAAAAAAAGAGAACAGCACATATAACATACTCATGCTTCACTTTTTGCAGGTCAGAATCGTGAGAATTCGACTCTCCAGGAGTCAAGACCTTCTGGTCAGTCGCTGCTGCAAGGGTTGTCAATGGCGTAACAGCCAAAGCGCAGAAGTAAGCCAAGCACACGCGGGCCATTATTGTTCGAGATATTTGACTAGGAAAACAAATTTAGTTAGAATCTAAGGCATCTACGATTTTCAATAAATCCACAGAGAAGCTGGCGCTCCTGTCGCGTGCGTCGTTGCTTTATGGAAGCTCCTCTATCTCCACCATGACGGGTCGTGATGTCATCGCACCCCTGGTTGGTGGATTGGCTGGGCCCGTATGGCTTGGCTTGGCGCTAGTGCCCCCCTTTCCGGCCCCAGCATAGGCGGGCCGCTCCCGGGCTTATCCGCTATTTGCTAGACTATGCGCCGGCAAGCGACTATCTCTTCTGCCCAAGCTGAAACCCGTTCATCGTAATGCTCCGGCCCTTCCAGACTATCGTCGGTTACGTCTGAGGAAGGCAAGCTTTTCTCCCACGGCATCCTGAACATCTGATCTGTTCCAACTAACATAGAACAGTGCTTATGTAACCACCGATTCGAAAGGTGTAATCGCTAAGGAGATCGTACTCAGGCCTTGGACTGCAATAGACAGATTCGCTTTCACAACATCAACAAAAAGGCGTCGCTATTAGCGAAATGTCAAGAGTGTTGCGGTCTGCTATGCAAATAGGGGAGCCTATACAGGTAATAATCCCAGCATTTCTGTCACGAGCATACGTGGCTCCCAGCATGTAACCCTGCAACAATGCTGAAGTACATTCGGTAATATTCCCAATAGACTAACTACATAAGGAATGCGCAGGTGATTTCCCATAACCACTCTTATCCTCTTCTGTGTATCAGCTGCATCAGGTGCCTGTGTCCTTGGGTTGTCTACTCCTACACCATGGGCCATTTCCTTCGGCTTGCGGTGAGTAGAGATAAGAAACGTGGCTAAATGAAAGCATCTAAGGAATAAACGACAGGCTTCGAAATAAACTATCTCGAGCGTTTTGCTTTCCAAGGTGGTTAGGAACTTTCAACTGTCATGCGTTCATATTCTCTGTCGCCCTGTAACGTGCAGAGACGGCGATGTGGAAGTTGTGAAACACTGCTTCCCAATTCAACATGGCTGCGTTCCTTGATTGTCTGTGTATTTCCGGAATAATGCTCTAGATGGTTTGAATTGTATTAGAGCAGTGTTGGTCGGATCGGGTTGGAGACACCGGCATAGAGGTTTGAGGGAGTCCCGTCTCATTCCACACAGTTGGTTCCATCGAAAGAGTCTTCGGTCTCTCGCGCATCACCCCGACCGTCTTTGCCTCGCCGATGGTACTGTCGTTTGGTTTTGTATATATCAAGATGGCTCGCTATCACTGGTAGGTGCTAGTGGTAGTTCTTCTCCGCAACTGCCAGAATGGTTAATCACATCCGTATTGTCCGTCACGGCTACAGAGAGTCAGCATTCTGTGTCACAGTTGCCTCTTGGATATTAGTCTTAATCTTAAGGGACCAATCAATGTCGTCATTGGTATCGACTTTCTGAGGAGCTTGGATTATAGAGTGTTTCGCATCGGAAAGGTCTAGGTGTGGGAGATCGGTGCGAGTCTGGACGAATGGGACCTGTCATCGGATCCAGACCAGCCCACAGGACCCAACTCTTCGTAAGCAAGGCGCTGCAATTGCAGCATGCCATTCGCGTTCCACTCGAGTCGGCCGTACTGGTTACGCTTGCCCCATCGCTGGAAGGCACCAGCAAGCACTTCGAGGCATATGGATACGGCCACGATGCAGAAGCCGTCCACAAATATAAAGGTAAGACCAAGCACGCTAAAAGATGTATGTGCTTCTAATACCCTTTCTAATAGAGTCTATTAGCATGGATTCAAGAGAGTTATAAAATTTCGATGACTGTATCGTACTTGATTCTGGCACAGCCTCTGGTCTTCGCCCGTGGTTCGTCGTACTATGAGATCATCTGGGATCGAAGACGGCAGCCCGGCAGCAACATTGACGTATGCTACTCCCAAGCAGGCTAACCAATATTAAACCAATATTCTGTTTCTTGTTGCCATTGTGTGTCTGATAACTGAACCTGCACGCCCTCTCTGAGGTTCTTCTGGATAGTAGAGCGTGTACAGAGTGCATCGATTATTTCTCCGACCCTGCAGTCATGGTTTGATCTTGATGACAGCATCCAATTTATACGTTCTTGAGTCGCTTGGTACCAGGGACCTAGCGCCTTCTCCGTGAATATTACGGCGCCCGTCGAATGAGCATATAGGTAAATTTTCCCACAAGTGTCTGTCAGCTCGGATATATGTGAGAATATACTGTGTGCTGCCACGATAGACCCGTTGTGTTGGGCGGCTGCAAGTACCCTAATTCGTATGCGAGAAGATAGCATGAATGGCACGATAGCACGAATAACATGACTTGCTTTAAATTGTAATCAGGTGGCCCCGCCGTCCGGTTTGAGCTTTTGACCCGGAGATAGACCACTCGACCCTACGTACATATAGTTAAATACGGGGGTTCTCTCGTAATGGCACTGCTTATAGGACCAATTCTGAAATACGTTGGCACGAGTTCGATGGTCTTTAATGTTAAGGGACGCGGGTTATTGGACTGTCCGCAAAAGAAACCTTTCGCCAATAGCAGTGTTTAACCCTAGGTCTTGTGGCTATTTATAAACTGTGAGTCGGTTGGAAGATTACCATGCTGGTTGCGGCACAAGTTTCCGAAAGAACAAGTCACGTTCCATCTACGAAACTTGCTAGGTGAGGCTTCATAAGAATCTCACATCCAGAGTATCGTCGCAGACGCATTTGGGTAGCAATTTGTGGCTTGGATTGTTCACGTCAACGCTATGTCCGCCACATATGGATTGAACAATCTCAACCCCGTAGCGACGTCCCCATTCCCCAGATAAGTGCACGTTCCATAGTTTGCGTCCGACAGCAACACTCCGTCGCTAACAGACACCTTAGAGAAACCGCTGGAAGGGCCGGGCAAGGCTGCCAATAGCAAAGAGCACACAAGGAAGGGAAGTATACTCCAGGGCGAGTGTCGTACTCCGCTTCATGCCCACCAGAGCTCAATCAGTGCAAAAGCACTGAACGCCGCTCCAGGATCATTACGGAGGGGTGGCTTGACGTTGGTGGTGAAGGACATCTCGAGGTTTCGAGGTCAGTACCATGTGTGAATCCCAAAGCAGGTTCTCCATAGATGGCTTGTGGCGAATGCAGAGCACAATGCGGCGAAGGGAACGAGTATGGTCCCGCCGTTCTGCGTAAGGGTGAGCGTAGAGCTCATGACTTTGCCATATTACCAATTGGTCTATACCCCAAGATACACAGGATAGGGGAAAGTTGCTGGGGAGACACTGTCCATTATGCACAATCATGAATTGTCATGAGAATCCGAAGGGAGTATATCTGATGCGGGTTGATTGAGAGAGCAGAAGAGGCGTATAGGGTGACTTAAGTTGTCGCAGAATAGGGGTAGCTTGCTTAGTCATCAAGACCCATTAGCCTGTGGGCACCCCCCCAGGAACTTGTTCCGGGGCTCCCACGCTATATGTAGAAACCTCTAGCAACCGCTCTCTTGAGCCCAGATCAATCAAGACAATTTACACTCTTCACACTCTATGCACCCTTTCCTAGAGGTCAGCCTAACTGTCACATAAGTGAAGAAAACCCTAACTAAATACCAATCCGCCATGGTAATGATGTTTGATGAGGAGTCGCGCATATGGGCCAGATTAGGGAAGAAGATGCATTGCAACAACGATATCGAACTGGCACATTGAAAGTCTAGGATGCATTCTCAGCCTTTCGTGGCCTTGCTCAGTACTATGAATATATTCTGCAGGGTGTCTTGCGGAAATCCACGGAAGTCATCCTTGGGGGCCATGAGTAAAGCCGCCCTGGGAAATCGTCTAAAACCATATGCTATTGATTTTGATGCTTTGCCAGAGCCTTCCTCTGCCTGTCATACCCAGGAGCTTTGGGTCCTATTCTGAACATACCGGGGGCCGAGGCCGATTGGTTGACTCAAACACGAAGACAATGGCGAGCTTAAGACATCAGAAAGTCAACTCCGTAGGTTGGGGCGGAGTGTGGTGAAATCCGCTCCGATGCTACCCAACGTAACATGACGGCAGAGTGGCTCAGCTCATGACTCTGAGCAGCAGTCAGCCTATCAAAATTATCCAAGCCCGTCAGGCTGGACTTGGCGAAGAGAAAACAGCTATTAGTAGAGATATAAACGACGTCGGGGATATGCAATGCACCGTTTCTGGAAGGGGCGAAGGGACGGGCTTTCCATCGCTTGGAGAACCGTAATTATCCTCTTCTTGGACGTCTTATCGTCCAAGCCGTCTACCTTGTTGCTAAGAAATCCTTTGAAGGGAGATCCGTTGAATACGCAAACTGGGTTGAAAGTCAGAAATCGTGAGCCTTTTAGGTCAGTGTTCGTGTATATTCGGGTTCGGCTCCCAATCTGTGAGCCTAACCTCGTATGAAGGAGCTGCACCATAAGCAGGCTACTCTCGCCTATCAAAGGCCGAGGAAAAGAGTCTATAGATAGATTCGGTTATTGCCATGAAAGGAAGGGTTAAAGGATGTTCAATAATGACATTGAGTTATTGTTGGGAGACTATCAAAGCATGACTATGCATTTGTTCAGTCTCATTGTGAGGTAATGCTTTGTTACCTTTGATGCTGACAGAGAAAGGGGGATGCCATGAATATATTAAAGAGAAGACATATTATTCATGTACGAGGTTCCGAGTTGCTAGTCTGACAAACATATCTAGTAAAACAGTATCATATTCCCAGACAGAACACCAGATCTCTTTTTCGTCACACGAAGGCTGAACAGAATGCCCGCGGAAAGGAAAAGGATACCAGGTCACAGCAAGCTGCCATGGGGCTGCTTCCTTGAACATGACCAGATACGTCTGCCTGTCGCACCGAGGATCAACCACCTCTCCGCATCATGTGAATGCAATGGACAGCAAGACCAGATCTTATTGACGTATCTAGAAAACTGGCGGATAAACGACGCAGAGCGCATGCAGATCGACCCGAAGACGGCGCTGCTTTTAGTGATAAAGCTGGCTAGGAGCTGGGATTTGCAGATGAGCGCCATGGCACTTCAGCACTGGATGGATGAGCTGGCAGAACAGATGGCTGGATGAAACAGCTCTTCATCCAACCTGGAAGGCGGCGGGCCATTTCAGGGTACCGTAGGATGTGTAGTCGTCGGACAAGACAATGCCATGGAGAATGCGTAATAACGTCACGAATGTCAAAGGTAGCGCTAGAAGGCAGAATGCAATATTAAACTTCTCGAACTTCGACCACCGCGGAGGCTCCGTTAATTGTATGTACAAGATGGAGGTGCGGGATTCCCTCCATGAAGCCAGAGTAACTCCCGTGTTGTGAAAGCTGTGACTGCACTGCTCGTAGCCAATGGCGAAGCCTGCCTAGGAATGCTTCCTCCGAGAAGCATCGAATTTATAATTGGCGGTTCTATATCGATGAAGCTACCCACCTAATAGAGAAGCAGCGAAGGCGATGCTCCTACACCGTAGGCTGCGTCTCTCAAGGTGTTTTGAGCCCCCTAATTCGGGCTTGGATTTCGGGCTTTAGAACGAGGGGCATACATTGTGCTGACGCGGCGAGCGGTACCGTATTCTCTCCTTAAAAGTCACCACTTGACGAATTCCAAGCGGGTGATCACCCAGGACGGGCTTTAGCTCTTGCTCCGTTTTTTGGTACCTAGTGCCTCCTGTACCGGGTCCACACCTCGGTAGCTTAAAATAATCGAACTATTACTAGGGGAAGACTAAACCTATCCAGGGGGATCTCCACCAACTGCACGTCATTTGCCAAGTGGTTGAATTTAATGAGGCAATACGTTGCTCTCGGGTCGAAGAAAAACTACCCTGTCAAGTACCCGTGGGGCGCGCTAGAAGTAATATCGTACTAATACCGGCGTAGACTGTCTCTGTGGTAAATTCAGTACACTCAACCCCTTGTTTTATTGTAGGAGGATCCCTTTTTATGGGGTTAGTCGACATTTAGCTTCGAATTTTGCAAAGTATCGTAACATATTGTGGCGTCATATTTTTAGCCAACTTATTATGGCCGTACCACATAGTATCATGTACTGGATACCTGAGCCAGTTTAAATATACCCCGTATAACTCACATTACGCCCAGCATAACCAATCGGCTAATTGATTTCGTATAGCACCCCCATTATTATGTTGATTTATACGGTGTAGATATATTAGGGCTCCTCCTACAATAAAACAAGGGGTCGAGTGTACATTAATACCAATTAGGAGAGCTAACTGGTGCCTGGCATGCTGCTTAGGAAGAATCAAACATAGGTACATATATAAGTAACCCAAATAAGATCGCTTCGTAATAGGTACAGTCAAGATCCGTCTAGCCGTCATGCATAATCACCGCCAAGCGGTAGGTACTTACGGTATGACCTTGTGACAGTACCGGAGTTCGCTGGCACCGGTATTTGAAAGACACCCGCACACACACCACCCGCCGACCATGACTACATACCTACACGCGTCCCTATTTTACTGCGCCACACTCTCGTACTACTCCCCTTACTGTGTGTGCTTTCCTCGAACCAAGGGCAATCAATGATCCTTCATTCCCATCTTTACTCCTCTCGCCGAGCGATTGTTGAAAACTTTAATTTCTTTCTACACAAAACCACGTCCACCCTCTCTCCGTTCTTCACCCCAGTACTTTTATTCCGCCGCATCGCACCACGTAACATACGCGTCGCACCGCATTGCGAGCGCTCGTCGGCCACTGCCATCTAGCCTAGCCTAGCCTACTACGACAGCAACAAGGTCGCCATCGTCATCGCGAGAAAAACCAGACAGACGAAATGTCGTACAAACCCGATCAACCCCCCACGTACGGGCCCCCCCAGGAACCCGCGCCCGCCTACGGAGGCTATCCGCCACAGGGGGCCCCGTACGATCCGAACCAGGGCTACTACCAGTCGAACCCGAACATGGGCTACTACCCGCCGCAGGGAGGACCTCCCCCGCAAGGCGCCTACTACCCGCCGCAACAGGGCTATCCGCCGCAGCAGGGCTACCCGCCGCCCCAGGAACAGAAGAGCGACTCGGGGGGCTGCCTGGCCGGGTGTCTAGGTGCGCTGGCCTGTTGCTGCTGCCTGGACATGCTCTTCTAAGTTCACGTCTGGATGCGGACGGACGGGTGATGGCAAGATTGCGCTGATATGGTGGCCATCGATGGAATCCGAGGGAAGTTGGCGGGATATGCGATCGGCGAAAGCGCATAATCATGGTGGTATTGGCATGAGGGCCGGGAGGATCCGTTACCTCCTTCCACTGCGTTGCGAGATACAACCCTGATGTGACCGCTCTGTTCGAGCGGTCCTTGGGTGGTTGAGACGATCAGACGGAAAGCCAGAAAGCCCGCGAGGGCGTGCTGGACCGGTTACACGGTTACGGGCATCATCGATATTCGGCGTTTGAGGCGTTCCTTAAGTAATTTTTCAATCCTCCTAGGAAAGACACAGTCCACGATGACAGACGAGTCGTGCGGCAATACAATTCCCTTCATCAAGGCATAATAAACTTTAGTGTATCTGGCATAGAAGTGCACATAACAGTAATAAAAAGACATCTCAATTATCATGCGGCAGCTCCGTTCGCATGCCCGTTCGCGAGTCCATCAGCGACAACCCCGTTTGTGTGTCCGTTTGTGTGTCCGTTTGTGTGTCCATTTGCCTGTCCATCTGCCTGCCGGTTCACCTGGCCCCCGAGCCCGGCGAAGAGCTCGTCGAACTTCTCCCGCGCGTCCCGGACGCAGTCGTACGAGTAGATCATGTCCTGGACGTCGGGGCTGGCCCACTTGTCCGGGACGGGCCCGCCCCTCCGCCTGGCCTCCTCGAACTGCCGGTCGCGCTCCTCCCTGGCCTTGCCCTCGCCGAGGTGCAGCGTCAGCCCCGACGTGTAGGCCAGGGTCACCAGGATCGACGTGCGGTCCTTGCGCAGGAGCTCGTACACCTTGAGCGCCCTGGAGATGGTGGCGTCCCCGTCGGCGGGCTCCCCGTTCTTATTCCTCCTCTTCTTCTTGTCCTCCTCCCCGCCGTCGTCGGGCGAGGGCGGCGACGCCCGGCTCACGACCTCGGCCACCACGGCCGCGTCCTCGATGGCCATGGCGGCGCCCTGGCTCAGGTGCGGCAGCGTCGGGTGGCAGGCGTCGCCGACGAGGGCGACGGCGCCGCGGCACCAGGTGGGCAGGACGCGGTGGCTGCGCAGGCGCCACTCGCAGACCTCGCCCTCGGGCACGAGGCGCAGCATCTTGTGCACGAGGGGGCAGAAGTCGGCGTAGACGCGCAGCATGGCCTCCTTGCTGCCGCGCGTCGTGTAGGTCGCCGAGGGCGCCGCCGCGAAGTTGACGTCGGGCTGGCACGTCGACAGGTTGTAGACGGTCTTTCCGGAGATCGGGTAGGCGATGATGTGCCGCCGCTCGCCGATCCACCGCGTCGCCCCGTCCGCGTCCAGCAGCGCCAGCAGCTCCGGGTCCGACGCCATCTGCTCCCGCGTCAGCATGATCCGGTACGCCGCCTGCCCCGTGTCCTCCACCTCCGCCGCGACGCCCTCGCGCCGCAGCAGCGCCGCCCGCACCGTCGACTTGATGCCGT
Organism: Monosporascus sp. CRB-8-3; assembly: GCA_004155055.1. Lineage (NCBI taxonomy): Eukaryota > Fungi > Ascomycota > Sordariomycetes > Xylariales > Monosporascus > Monosporascus sp. CRB-8-3. The sequence continues at coordinate 10,662 of QJNZ01000623.1, forward strand.
CGGCGCCCAGCAGCAGGTCCGCCTCGACCTCGGCCGGCGCGGGCGCGCCGCGCTCCTGCACCCTGAAGACGACGGCGCGGCCCTTCCTCCCGCCGGGCTGCCGCCCATCCCCGTCCCCGAAGGAGACGATGTCCACGAGCGCCGTGGCGAAGTGGAAGGCGACGGCGGGCTCGGCGCGGCAGGCGTCGTAGAGTGCGCCCGCCAGCGACGCGCGGTGGCCCGTGCAGTGCGGGTAGCCGTACTTGGCGGCGATGTCGGGCATCGGGACGCAGGCGAGCTCGCGGCCGCTGGCGCCGTCGCGGATGCTGCTGAAGCGGAGGTTGGTGGCCTCGGCCTCGAGCCTGGTGCCCGCCCAGCACCCCCAGCGGTCCAGCACGCGCACCAGGTTCGGCGCCAGCTGGATCCCGGCCCCGACGAACCCCAGGTTCGACGCCGTCTCGTACACGTCGATATGCTTGAAGCCCTTCCGCGCGAACGCGAGCGCCGTCGCCAGGCCGCCCATGCCTGCCGTAGGGTTTTGCTCCGTCAGTACGTGGTTGCACCAAGTGTTCCCCGGCCAATACTTAAAGCTCGCGCCGTGGGTTGAAGAGATGCGCTGACTTACCCGCGCCGATCACGGCTATCCTTAGATCTGTTGCCTCCGCCATGCTTTGCCGGCTGTGTGATGTAAGACACTGCTATCCAGACATGCGGCGAGAATACGAAGTACGACTACAGTGCACAACCCTCAGGTCTAAGTGTCCCTCGCCAAAGTGCGTTGGCCTCCCATGGTAGGTCCTCTTAAAGGACAGCTCATCCAGGAAAATACCGTGGCCAAGTATCGGATGTACATACGCAACCGGCATTGAACCAGCGCCGGGGACCTGGACTACTCGATCGTACACATATTAAGCTCTATTGGTTGGCAATCGGCGAGCTCGACTAAAAGGGGGGATCTCCCCAGAAGGTGGGGAATTATAGTGCTGTGCTTCCCGGCTAATGAGGGGTTATTCACGCAGACTTGCGAGCCCTGTTCGGCATTGTGGATGCATCTACCGTTAAATTAGGGGTTATTATTTTGCCGGAGGACTTCTTCCCAGTTTGATGAGTCGGAACTGCACAGCTTTTGATGTTGTCCACAGGAGGTACTGGAGGCTTGGAGGTGGCAGTTGTCATCCGAGATAGTCTTAGTTGTTGATTCTTTTCCGAGACCAACCACCCGGTGGTAAGGCTGCCAAAGCGTAAATAGGGGCCGTGAAGCCACCTGCGAATAGGTAGATAAGCTACCCAGTAGACATGTCATATGTCCATTGTGTGAATATTACCCAGTCTGGCAGTCGACGTAATTGACGTACCAGATATCTTTTTAAGGTCAATCTAATTCCTGGGTAACACTCCAGTATCTGCCATGCACAACAATCGACGAGTCCAGTTATTAGGTACAGAGGGTTTAGTAGGCACCTATGTGATAGGATACCTGTAGTGGATTCCGGTCGCTCGGGGATTTTGGCGGTCGGGACGATGGCCGGCAAAGCCAGCCCCATCAGTTAGTGCCAAATCAAGCGACCGCCTATGACGGGGTGTGACCATAGTGTTAATAGCTAGAGTTTAAACAAGCAAAAACACCGAATGACGCAGGATCTCGTATTGCACGGGGAGAGCCGCAGCCGAAAATTCGATTGGAACGTAACATCGTAACGGACATCAAGCCAGACTAATAACAGGGTATTCTCCAAATCCGAAGAAATCCGAAAAGCCGAACAGCCCTATCGCCATACTCCATAAAAAAACCATGGCAGCCGGCAACAAGATCCCCCTCATAACGGTGCTCGGCTCCCTCAACATCGACCTGGTCTCGTACGTGCCGCACCACCCGCTGCCGGGCGAGACCATGACGTCCTCGCGGTTCGCCGTCTCGCCCGGCGGCAAGGGCGCGAACCAGGCGGTGGCGTGCGCGAAGCTGTCGCGGGCGCGCGTGGACGCCGACGTCTCCTCGGCGTCCGCCTCGGCGCACGTGCGCATGGTCGGGGCCGTTGGGGCCGGGGGCGACGCGCACGGCGACCTGCTGCTGTCGAACCTGCGCGCGCACGGCGTCGACGCCTCGGGCGTGCGGCGGCCCGCCGGCCTCAAGACCGGCGTCGCCGTCATCATCGTCGACGAGCCGACGGGCCAGAACCGCATCGTGCTGTCGCCCGAGGCCAACCACCACCTGGGGGCGGCGGACTTCGGCGCGGGGCTCCCCGCCCCGCGCCCCGACCTCCTCATCATGCAGCTCGAGATCCCGCTGCCGGCCGTGCTGGCGGCGCTGCGCGCCGCGCGCTCCTCGGGGACCCCCGTGCTGCTGAACCCGGCGCCCGCGGTGCCGCTGCCCGACGACGCGTACGCGGGGCTCGCGCACCTCGTCGTCAACGAGACCGAGGCGGCGATGTTGGGCGGCGTGGCCGAGGCCGAGCTCGAGACGGAGGCCGGCCTCGAGGCGGTTGGCGCCCGGTTCCTGGCCCGCGGCGTGCGCAACGTCATCGTGACGCTCGGCGGGCGCGGCGTCTTCTACATGTCCGCGGACAACGGCGGCGCCAAGGGCCTGGTGCCTGCCGAGAAGGCGAAGGTCGTCGACACCACCGCCGCCGGCGACACCTTCGTCGGGGCCTACGCGCTCGAGGTCGTGTCCGGGAAGTTCGACATCGCCACTGCTGTGCGGAAGGCGAACCGCGCCGCCGCGAAGACGGTCGAGAGGCTGGGGGCGCAGGATTCGATTCCTTGGCGTGATGAGTTGGAGGGCTAGAGGGTGATGACGGTGACGAGAAAGTGTTCTGCATCGGTTTGGGGGGAGTGGCGTTCGGAGGCTAGATAAGGAAAACAGAGCATCACATACAATGATAGGGAGACGGGGTTGCGCAGAGTCCTCGCAGGATGAAGCCAGTTGCTGCGTCGAATTATGCATTTGCTGTCGAGATTAGGGAGGAGCGTGAGCGCCATACCACCATACTATATACACTGACCCATCGATGCTCATAATGAAAAAGTTCAAAAGTTGCTTACACCGTTTTTCAGCTGCTCTATCTTACCACCAACCACCAATGTTCCAACGCCCCTCGCTTTTGCGTCCAACAGAATTCGTCTCCTGTCCTCTGGTAACACCATCGGACTCACCATTGCTATCCAAGTGGAACTCGGCCAGAGACGGGACCAAGCTCCTCAGAGTGTCGGCGCCGATGGACCTCTTGTTCCGCAGAGCCATGTCCCTGATCTGCTGTCGCCGGCGCTCGACTTCGCCCTGCGAATACAACGGTGGCATATCTGCCCTGGGTCCAGGCTCTAAGTCTGCCGGTAGGGCGGGTAGGCGTCGGGCCTTGCTGACACGGAGCGAGGCCGTCACTCTACCTGAAGTTTGGCGTCGCATCTCCGTCCATATCCTCCTAGCTGGGTCCATGACGTCGTCGGGGGTCGACGGCTGCTGCTTCCCCAAGCTGGCATTTCGTTGCGGAACGCGTACGGGGACTCCTTTGTCCGTCCGCACCGGAGTTTGGAGACTATTCTCACTTCCTCTGACGCTCGTCATGCTCCTGCTGTTGCTTTTCGGGATCCTCCGGGGACTCGATCTCTGTGGCATGATCTTCTTCATCACGTTATGAGCTCGGCCAGGACCCCAATGCGAAGCAATGATGGGGAACAGTGCGTTCGAAGCAGGTGTTGGGCGGGGAGACCAGATCGAGGTAGTGCTGTGCCGCTTGACGACCCCTACTGCCGTCGTTTCTAGTCGACTTTGTCTACTTGAGATACCACTCATGGTTGATACGTCCTCCAACATCGGGAAGCCTGAGTGGCAGTAGCTCAGGCTAACCCGAATATATTCCGTCCTGACGCTTCCCAGCTGGAATTCAAGGTCCGCAATAAGGTCGTCTGGCTCATGTTTACGCTCCCCGCTTGCCTGAGGTGGTTTAGAAGCGTCAACTTCGACATAAGCGAGTATTAGAAGGCTGGAGCCGGGCCTGATCATCCTATGACTCGGAATCAGTGTCGATACACCTTGAAATATCCTGATATTCGCCTACCTTGTACCGTCATCGATTATATCGGTGACCGAGCTATGAGCTGTTGGAAGAACGTCGATTTTGATATCATATAGGTATCCATATCGCGAGAGACCACCTCCACCGTGGTGGACCGGCATGAAGTTGTTGAGACCCTGCATGCCATGCACGTCGCCTGGGACGGACGGTTTGGACAGCTGACCGGATATCTCAATCGCTACCCAGATGCTCGATTGCACATCATTTAACGTTCGCGTCTCAGGCGTGATCGAGATGTTAGGGACGAGCAAGTATGGATCGTGCGTACCATCGTCTGAACTATGCCCGCTGTAAGTAGAAGAACTAGCTTGGCGAGAGCCGTAGGCAGCTGGCCGATCGAGTTGAGACGCAGGCTCAGAAAATCTTGTGTTAGGACTTCGTTCCCAGTGCCTGCCACCTTGGCTTGCATCTAGGTCCTGTTGACAAGCTGACCCGGTGGACGAGCCAAGCGAAGAGCCGCTATAGTTACGAAGATCACATCGCCTGTAGGTAGCTTTCGAAGGCAAGGCTTTGCCATTAGAGAAAGAGCGAATTCTAGTTAGTAGCTTCGGTGAAGAGGCTCGACGGAACTGATGGCTAGATGAGCGATGAGTTAGTATGGGGTGGCTTGACTTCGGGGTTTCCGAGCCCCAGGTTGTCTCCGGTGCTGGAGGTTCTTGGTAGCTCCTGTTATCAAGGCTCGGTTCACTGAACTTGCTTGTATCTGGAGTGAGTCCCTTTGGTTGTTGAGGACGCAATATGTTGTCATTCGCCTTAGCCCTGTAGTTCAGGTCCCTGTTTGCTCGTTTCTTGGCCACTGTCAAGGGCTGAGCTATGTTTGGAGAATCCGAGATGCTTTCAAGACTCTCGACCCTGCCGATGGTTGGGGTTCTCGACCTACCATTTACGTTCTCTTTATTTTTTGTGTCCTTGTTGACAACTAGAGGCAGTGGACCCTCTGCACTGGGAAAGCCAGTTGACTGGGAGTGGGACATGATGAACGGGTCGTGGCGGCGGAAGGGCTTCGATTGATTCATCTCTCTGTTGACCAATGAAAGTACTTTCGATACTTGAGCAGCTAGGCACAGCATCCACGGCTCTGCCTTCCTCTGGACTCTGATTTCGCGGCTCCGGCCAGCAACTCCAATCGCGAGGAGTCCACGACTTTACGGATGGAAGAAGACTGAAGCCGTTCAAGATCACCAGTATGATAACCAAAACAAGGACAGCGGGAATAAAAGCGATGATACAGACAATCCCCGGATGCAGCCTGGAAGCCTCCAATAACATAGCCGCTGATGTGGTCATCTGCAGCGGTGATCGAAATGTGTGAGCAATGTTACAATTACCAATATGGGGTATAAGAGATCTTTGTGACAATTGATGGCATAGTGAGAATTGGCTATAAGTAAACAAATCGAGACGTGCTCAGATCCATTTGTAGACGCTTGCGAGCAAGCACTGGGGAGCATGGCTGCGAAAACGGAAAGTTCAATCAGGCTACATGATCTAAGGTTCGTAATATGTTGTCCTTGATGGCCTCTATGTCATTTTCTTCCATGTTGAGAAAGCGTATCTGGAAATGTCGATCAATATCCCAAACGTGAGAAATGGCGAGCGGGATGGACTTACGACGTCGTCTGTGGGAGCTGCACCACCAAACAAGACAGGCTCGGACAAGCTGGCAGCAATGGCCTTTCTGACTCTTTCTTCCCAAACACCTTCCCAGTTCCACTCTCCAGGCCTTCTTGCCGAGTCCGCTGACGACTTGGTGCCGGTCGTTACTGTATCGGCAGTGTCCTCGGCGTCGCTACTGCTGAGGTCATCCGAAAACACTTTCCCATTCTGCATGCGATGAGTTCTCCAAGCGTGCCATGCGCCGGGATTTCCTGCAGCCGAGAGGGGAATTGAGTCCAAAACCTTCTCGTCATCAAACGTGCTTCGAATGTAACGAAGAACCTCGAAAGTAGATATCCTCTTTCTACTTGTTTGGCCAAACCCCGAGGATTCCCCAACGGCAGAGGGCTTGGAAGAGCCACTACTCAACGACGGGTTGATCGGTCGCGGTGGAGTCTGCGTCACATCTCGTTGACCGCTTGATTTGCGGTCACCACCAGTGCTGCTACTTCCCCGCCCGAACCAGTCGGGGAATCCATGTCTTAAACTGAAGCCACCAGGAGGAAGCCGTTCGACGTCAGTAGCGCTAACGGTGCCGTCATCCTCGACTTCAGTTGCATACATATAAGTGCTCAAGGGAGAGATGAGAGGATGGAACATGTCAGTTGAGAATGTCACCAAGGGTGGAAGCAGCGGATACGAGTCGGGAAAAGAGATATGAAATCTCAGTGTGGCCGGAGCGTAGGGACCTTCCAAGCCGATGAGACATCGCTTGCATACAAGTTAATTACGGTGGTGTAGCCGGAAGACTTACCATCTCGTACGAACAAGACACCCGACCAGAGGCTTGGATCCCCGGGTGTGAGGCTCACGAAGACGCCTTCAGGGCATGCCTGCTTCAGACCGGCACTGATAGCTTCGGTTATGCGAAGTCGGCTTAAAATTTGAATGAGAAAATGAATACGTACAATTCAACTAGGAGATGCTGCTTTCTCACTGCTGGTAAGCCAGCTAGCCTGGAAGAGGCCATATTGCCTCTCACTATTTAGTTTCGTCGGAGTGCCATAAGATGAAAATATCGATATATGTCGACATTGGGTTTCGTTGCAACGAAGTCGCACCAGACATGCATGTTTAAGGCAGGTAAGTGAAGTTGGGATTGGACGGTGAAGCACCTCAGACCCCTGTTAGTCTCACTAAGTACTTCGTACAGCAACTTCTGCATAATTAGCATAGCATGCATAACAGGATACTATGTCGAAATTATAGAGCAAACTGCATAACGCACATCTGCATGAGCTTATCGATAGCACCTATTACCTCATGCCGTGCATGTGCAAGGATGGAGGGGCAATACCTTAAAAGAGACACGGAGGGGCCCGGTTGCAGCCTTCCAAACTCCGGTCTGTGTGTGTGTCACATTCCTCGGATCTTCGACCAACCTATATAAGAAAACCCTTCTACCGTCAGACTAACTCTATAGACAAAGGGTTTCTTGGAGAACTATTGCCGTTCCGGAGTATCTGCTTGGAACCAAAAAGGTTTCCGGACCCACCGTTACAATCTGCGACCGCCTACATAGGCCTCTTCCTATAACCACCTGCAGGCTTTACGAAATCACCGGGAACTACATTTCTTCTTTGTCGCTTCTTCACCTCAGACGAATCCTCCATCATGGCAGGCAAGAAAGGTGGCGAAAACAGCAAGAAAGCAGCTGGCCAGGCTCGAAAGGCCGAGGCTGCGGCCCAAAAAGCTGCCGCCGAACAGTCGAAGAAAGACGCGGCAGAGGACGCCGAGTGGTCGAAGGGAGCCAAGAGCAACGCAAAGAAGTGCGTGCTCGTACATAACATCTCGCGCATCCGGCCTGACGTACTAACTAACGCCTGCATAGGGAGGCCGAGGCCGCAAAGAAAGCAGAGCAAGCGCGCAAGAAAGCCGAACGCGATGCCCTTGCTGCCGAAGAGGAAAAGAACCTGCCGAGTCGCCCAGCACCGAAGAATAACAAGACAGCCGTCAAGAGGACCAGGGGCCTCGACCTGTCTCAGCTCGACGACCAGCCCGCAGCTCTGAACGCATCAGGTATCGACAATGCGCTCGATGCGCTTTCTCTAACCAGCAAACCCGACAACAAGATCGACCGACATCCGGAGAGGAGATTCAAGGCTGCTTATGCTGCCTTTGAAGAGCGGAGACTCGCGGAGATGGACGCCGACGGCAGTGCAAAGGGTCTACGACTGAACCAGAGGAAGGAGCGTATCCAGAAGGAGTTCGAGAAGAGTCCCGAGAACCCCTTCAACCAGGTCACTGCTAGCTACAATGCCTCGAGGGGAGAGCTCGAGGAGCTCCGCCAGAAGGAGAGGGCCAAGATCGAGAGCAGACTCACGAAATAGGGAACCAGTGACGCTTTCGAAATTGCATGGCAGGGATAGAGCAGAGATCAAGGGCAAATCGACGAAATGGGATTACGTTATATGCCGGACTCCTCCAAAAAGACGTCGCATCACTGTTTGGTATAACTGGGCTTGGCAGTTACCTGCCCCGTTGGTCGACAGGTTGAGTGTTCTTGTTGGTTGGGTGGATTACCACGGAGCCTGAGAGCAACCGACCGCTATAAACGGGTATGTTAGAATGGACGATGTATGGACGATGTAGGAATAGTGATTAGGACGCTCGCGATCCACAGGCTATATGGGTGTTTATGGCGCGGTCCGGCGTTCCACTGAGGGGTGAATCAGCATCTATCAGCCTTTCTGGGGGGGAAGGAGACCCTTCACTTTTCCCGCTTCCCGTTGCTCCATCGACGAGGGATTGCAGCATACGTAGACTACCATGAGATTCTGAGATACTAGCCCTAAAATATGAGCGCACCTTCAAGAAAGAAGTATGGAGATACATGACGAATCCTGGCATTCGTGACTAGCTGAATATCTAAGTACACCGAGCTAGCCCAAAGAAAAGGGGAACAATACCCTCAGGACTGAAAAAGCGTATCATGCCATTGCCATACCACCCTACAGTATATGGTCGATTTGCTACAGCGGTTGAGAAAAGGAAGAAAAAACACAGACAATTTGGACTCGAGAATGCGATATAGTAGTACGTCTTCAGGGATCCCTCGAAAGTTGCACGCTACCGCTATGGTGAATCCTGGTTGCCAGTGCGGTCATTGAAGTACGTGCGAGGCCAACAAGCTTACAAGTGTGTCTCGGTAATCCTCGGCTCGGCTCCTGGAGGGGCGCCCTTTAAGCCGGCTGCGGGTCTCCCTCCTTCTTTTTAGGGCACCGCGGGTATGTATGTAGATGCTAGAGGAGGCACGAGGACACCTGAGTTTTGCGCTAACAATTGGGCTCAGGGGGCCCAGGCGGCACGCCACAACGAATCCCGTAAAAGGACTTTGGGGATGGCAACGGCCCTGGGCGCCGGGGGGGCCCGCCTTTTTGCACCCCCGGAAGACAAAATGACGTTCGCGGCTTTACTGACGAACAGACGGCAATTCGCTTCCCAATTCCTAAACTCCAAACTCCGACCTCACTTTAATCCATCCGCTCCCCTTAACCTCCAACTTAATCTCTCTTATACGCGAACTCCATGACCATTTCTTTATAGCAATCAGTGATATGAACCGTTGAGAAGACCACACGGAATCCCACCTACCGAAATCCCCAGAGAGCGAGCGGTCGGTCGGTGGCGTAGGAATGCCGTCGGCGTTCTCGAATCATGTCACCTCGATGTCCGACGTCCAATCGTCCAGGCCTGCTACACGACGAGAGGATACGGACACCTTCGCCGGCAGGATGGACGGGGTCGTCAGGAGGGCCGGCGCCGCGAGGGATCGCGCCGCTAAAAAGGCAGACCCTGGAGCGGTCATGGAACCGGACCAGCCGGTTGTGACGTCAGAGGGCATAAGCAAAAAAGAGATTGACAAACACAGTTTAGAGTATGCGATGCGCTCTGGCATCGCGGGCGGTCTCGCGGGGTGTGTTGTACGTGTATCACTTTTTAGCCGCATTTTCTTCTTCCTCGTACTCTTGGTTGCAATCCCATACAGACGGAATCCCGCTAATGTGCATCTCCGGATAGGCTAAAACCACGGTGGCACCTCTCGACCGCGTCAAGATCCTGTTCCAGACGAGCAACCCGCAGTTCGCCAAGTACTCGAGCAGCTGGACGGGGTTCGGGCGGGCCGTGGCCGACATCTACGCGCGCGATGGCGCCCGGGGACTGTTCCGCGGCCACTCGGCGACGCTGCTCAAGATCTACCCGTACGCCGCCATCAAGTTCGTCGCCTACGAGCAGTACCGCGCGCTGCTCATCGGGCGCCACGCCCACCGCGAGACGTGGCTGCGCCGCTTCTCGGCCGGTGCCCTCGCCGGCGTTACCTCGGTCTTCTTCACCTACCCGCTCGAGGTCATCCGCGTGCGCCTCGCCTTCGAGACCAAGCATCACAGCTCCTCGCTCACCGATATCTGCCGCAAGATCTACCACGAGCACCCGCTGCCGAAGCCCGTGGTGTCCGCGGCGCTGAATTCCTCCTCCCCCGGGTCCGGCGGTAGTGGTGGTGGCGGCGGTGGCGGTGGTGCCGCGGCGCTTCTAACGTCGAGCGCCCCGAGGGCCGCCGGGGCACCACCGCGCTCCGGCCTGACGAACTTCTACCGCGGCTTCTCGACGACGCTCCTGGGCATGGTGCCGTACGCGGGCGTCTCGTTCCTGACGCACGACACGGTGGGCGACCTGCTGCGGCATCCGCGGCTGCGCGCGTGGACGACGGCGGCGCGGCCCGCGGGCCACCCGGAGCACAAGCCGGAACCCCTGCGGGCGTGGGCGGAGCTGGCGTCGGGCGGCGTGTCCGGGCTGGTGTCGCAGACGGTTTCGTACCCGCTCGAGGTGATCCGGCGGCGCATGCAGGTCGGCGGTGCCGTGGGGGACGGCCGCCGCCTGCGCATCGCCGAGACGGCCCGCATGATCATGCGGGAGCGCGGCCCCCGGGGCTTCTTCGTCGGCCTCACAATCGGCTACGTCAAGGTGGTGCCCATGGTCGCCGTCGGCTTCTACGCGTACGAGCGCCTGAAGACGCTGTGCGGCATATAGATATCCAGGTAGGGAGCTATGGGTGGCTATAATCATGGCTACGCGGAGATGCTCGCTCGTACGGCCACGGGAAGGGAGGGTAGGTTATCCAGATAGACACGAGGACGGACGGACAATAAGGGCAGATTAAACGGTACCTCCATCTATATGTATATGCGAAGGGAGGGAAGAGAGAACCGTGTGCGTGGGAGTGGTTTTGGGGTGCAGGCGTTTTTCTGGGATACCATACATACATACAGTACTTGGCTGGGGTATGCATATCAGGATGGCATAGCACGCGCACATGACGGAAGCTGAGCGACTGGCTACTCGGAAAGCGGGGACTCGAGGCTCAATCCATCCTTCCCCGTCTCCGGATCGCAGAAGCGTCGTAGCTCGGGCGCAGGTACATAGATGCGTACACACGTACATAGGCAGGCAGGGCAGTCGGGTCGGGTCGGTTCGGTCCTCCGGATACTCATGTACCTAGACAATAGACGGGGGATAATTACCTACTATCTCCGCAGCTTCCGCCCACACAGCACACGCTCACTCGAGGTGTGTATCGCGCGGTGACTAGCCTCTCGTGCGTAATGAAATTAGACCCGCAACCGCCCCGAAGCCATCCATATGTACTCGCCCGAGTTCCCCCACCTGTTCTACGGTGGCCCCCATTCGATAACTATCAAACTCGTTCTACGATCCGCCCGCACGAGCCCAGTCAGCCGGCCGGCCGGACGAGGCTATATGTATAGGTATCGTTACGCAGAGAGAACTCCCGAAGGGGTATGTACGTAGTTGGATCTGCTGCTGGACATGTCATCCGCCGGCGGTGGGAGCATCCGATACCGAGAACGGGCTAGTAAGGATGGACCTTGCCGCTGCTCTGGCCACGACGACGTCGGAACACCGCTCCGCGCTCCTGAACCGATAGACCGCGGCCAATAATTGATGGTAAAAAGTGAAAAGGCAAGAGATATCATTATTATATTCAATGTAATGTAGGTATAAGTAGGTGCCGCCTTCGAAAACTATATACAGTACGGAGGCCAGCTAGCTGATCCCAGTGCCGTCGTAAGAGCAGGGAAACAGTAGGGTTGCGCTGTTTTCCAAAACAGACAGAAGCTAGGTGCAGCCCATCCCAATGAAAAAATAGTTTTTAAAACGAACAACCGCCTTAGTAACCCCACGAGAGCCATGATGATGAGGATGATGCTCTTTCTCGAAGGCCACCCCGAGCGTCAGTATCCTGCATACTATTATTACGTTACCCATTATTACGTGACGTCGTAGTCCATCGTCACCACATATGACCCCGGATTAACTCAGTCCGCCTTAATAGCGCTATTGTGTCGCGTTAGCGGCAAGGCGACGATTATGTTTCCGGGAGGGTTATTGGGGGGGGGGGGCCAGGCGAGCTTACCTATATATCCTCCTGACGAAAGCATACGCGGCCAAGAACCCCACAGTGCCCGTCAGAAGTCCGTACACGCAACAGGCCATGAAGCTGTAGGCGAAGAAGAGCATGGAGCTCACGAAGCCCGTGATGTGGAGCTTCATGAAGTAGTACCAGACACAGTACAGGAAGACCCAGACGGCGCTCCCGCCGCCGACGAAGAACGACTGCCACCACCAGTTGTGGTTCTCCGAGCAGAGCTGGATATACACAGTCACGACCGTGACCTCGGCGATGGTGAGAATTAGGATGATCGACACCACTGCTAGGAAGCCGAATACATAATAATACCCGCTCTTGTCTTGCCACACCGACTGGAAAACGAAGATAAGCTCGATGAAAATGACGGCGAAGGGGATAAGACCGGCCAAGAGGATCGACTGGAGGCTTTTAATATACCAAGCTTGCCGAGGAATCTGCCGCGGAATAGTACTGGTCTTGGTAGGGTGCTCCCAGGCACCAGTCCGGACGAACCCGTACCAGGAGCCGATATACACCAGCGGTACTTGGATGCAAAGCCACAAAAAGACGAGGGCAATCAGCGTTCCGAAGGGGATGGCGGTGCTAGAAGCTTGTGCCCAGACAAACAGATTCAGAATAAAGATCAGACTGAAGATAAGGCCGGGTATGAGTAAAGCAGTAACAAGGGCATTCTTCACAAAATCCTGTCCATCAAAGGTCTTGTACACTCGGGCGGAGAAGTAGCCTGAGAAGACGCCGGCAAAGATGAAGAGACCAACACCGGCACTAATGAAACCGCCTCGGAAGCTGGGGTTGAGTACACCGATGGCGCTCAGGAAGACCAAGCCAAGTGCCATGAACAGAAGCTGCATGCCAGAGCCTACCAGGGGGGAGAGGAAGTAGCCATACCGGGGCTTCCGGAAAACGTCAGCGTGCAGTAATTTCCAACCCGTCACGTCTTCAAGAGCCTCGTCGTCGGAAGAGAAGTCAGCGTCGTTGTCGGCTTCAGTCTCTTGCTCCAAGAGACTAAGCCGGGTTTTCTCTGACTTGGGCGAGCGGGCGGCGGACTTTGACTTGCGCATGATTCGCACTTTTCCATCTTCGGCGGATACCTCTCTGTATCCCTTAATATCGGACCGAATAGTCCTAGCCAGTATCATGAGGGTAATCCCACTCAGGAGACCGCAGATGATCAGCGAGTTGACGATGGCCAGCCAATGGATCCTGGAACCTTCCTCTTGGTTGACGAAATAGAGATCCCAGCGGCGGTTCCATTCGATGGAGTCATCCTCCCGGAAATAGACCGAGTACGAGTACGGAATATTGATAGTGTCGTCGTCGTTCCCCTCTTCCTCTACAACCTCATGGTGGTAGGATGAATGTGGAAATTGGGTCATCACCTCTTTCTCCGTAGCCGTCTTGTTTGGTGGCATGTATAGCTCGAAGCTCTCGTCAACGTCGTGCAAGTCGGCCGGGCAGCCGTTTTCTCGCCTAACGCTGGGCCCGACACTCTTGGGGTAGACCTCAAAGCCGACGATAACTTTGCCACCCTTCTCACCGGCGCGACCGGGGGCGGTCCGGTAGCGAATGACGATGGTGTGGTGGTTGTTGAGGAAGTACCGCGGCTTACCGGTACTTGAAGAATAATCGGTGTAGCCCAGCTTGAACCCAGCAGCGTAGTATTTCCGCGACTTGTCGACCGTGACGAAGCTGGTGGCTCCGGGTAGGTTATCGACGATCCACTCGACAACGTAACCATCCTTGACCATTTGCTTTGCTCTTTTCAGATCCTTCCTGGTCACTTCCCGATTGCACAAGAAACTACATTCCTTGTCCCGGCCCATCATCAGGTCGATATCGGAAATGGTGATCCGATCACCGCGGAGAACCTCTCCGAGGTTGAGCGATATGCTCTGCCCACTGAGAAGCGAGCCATGGCTGTTCCCGGTGGGTGGGCACACGAACGGCAGGTCATAATAAGCATACTGTAGTTGTGTGTTATCCGAGTAGACCTTGTTCACCATCAACGGGATATGCTCATTCTCTTTATAGCTCTTTATTGACCAGCCTGCGCTCGCATAACTTGTCAGATACGGGGGCGTTTCCAATCAGACAAATGTAAAATAGCCAAGCGAACGCTGCCGTCTTACCTGGGATGTAGAAGGCCTCCACCTGCGAGAGGGCAAGATAAGATAGTAGCCATTTCAGGCCGGTTTTCGTCAGGTGTCGCATCGTATATGTAACCTCGATTGTCACCAGCGCTCCAAATGCATCAAAAGAGTATTAGGTATTATGCTCGACTATATCTGGAGTTAAGCGCCGAAGGTCGCTTCCTATCGGATGCGCCAGAGAGCGACGAATGGATGCGATATTCGCGGAGGGTCTCGATAATAGACCAAAATAGAATTACTGGTTACGCGGCGAGGGCTGACACAACATTAAGTTCTGCATAGGCTCGTGGCGGAGTTGGGAGCCGTACCACCCCAAGGCGGAACTGGAACGATAGGCTCGTCGGACGTTACGAGGTTCGATGAAACGAGTGTAATGGGCACGGAGCACCCGGTAAAAGAGAGCAAGACCTCCAGGTCAACCTGACTGTCGCGGTCCGGGGCGAAAAAGCGAAAACAAGAAATGAAAAGCAGCTATGTACCTAACGCAGCGAGTATATTGTTGCAAGTGTAACAGAAGCAATCCAGAGAAGATCTGTGTGGATAGAGCCCCGATCTATAACCTGAGGTTTCTAAAGATGGTGTGGGTGTGTTTTTAATTCCCAATGAAAAGAGGAACAGAGTCGCAGAACGTGGACGGGGGAGACTGATGTGTGAGAGAAAAGGAAGGCAATTCCATATGATTCGCGTATGCTGGAATTATTCGGCCACGCACGCAAAGGGGATGTCGAGCATGACTTCCAGCGTACCCAGCTGGGTATAGGCAGGGTTGTATCGCACAATACCTAGCTAAGATACAGCTGGCGTGGGCGATAAACTCTACCTACGTAGGTACCTACTAGGTAGTAGTGCCGAGCTTGACTGTGAGCTCCCCTTCAATTAGGTATAGTCAACAGTCGGGTATGCGATGGCGTCCAAGGAGAGCCAATAGAAATCTAATTTACTACTGCGGTTGATTGTTTTCTCGATCATCGGGTCCAAAGTCCCAGGCGCTAGCTCCTTAGTACCTAGAGATCCCCTTAGAAAGTTCGATTCCATCCGACCACAGAAGGGTACGTACTACAAAGTATTGCCGGGGAAACAGAGCGCAAGCGTCTTTCTGCCCTGCAGTAGTCGGCTTTGCCGTTTAATCCAGATAGGTATCTGCTCTTCACGAACCATAATTTCTCTCTTTCTTTCAGAAAGTGGAAAAATGTTAGCGATAAAAATAATACGCCTGTGTGTACCTACACGAAGCAATTGGCCTAGCTGAGAGACCCTTGACGGGTCGTGACAGTCCAGGCCCAAAGCAGCACTGATCGATACGATACGATACGCGCCATCACCCTTCCCCACAGTGTGCCCCGCCCTCTAACCCATTCCTCCCCCCAAAAGCAACCCAAAGATTTGCGTTCGAGACCTTTTACTGCCGGCACTGCACAGTGATTTCCCCATCTCCCGTTCCATTTTTGTTAGCCGGAACCTTCTGCCTTTTTCCTTCGGTTATTAAAAGTTATTCGCCAGATGGCCAACTACAGTACGCAGGGGTAATTTCTGTTAATTTCCTCCAGCAGGTTCACTATACCTCGATGTGAGCCCGCATACAAATTCGTATTCGAACAGACGTAATCCAATACTTTTTGTCATACTTAGGACTATCGGGAGCTATTAAAAGTCGATCTGGAAGCAAATGGTTTATGGACATCCCATACAATTTCTATGGGATTTTACATTTTAAGCTCTCATGGCAATATCTGGGCATGCGGAGGCAACTAACAGAAAATACCCCTGGATACCCTAACAGACCAGATGATGGGGAGTTGCTGGTTGGTTACTATGTAAATGGAAGCAAGCGTCCCGCTGCACCCAAGAACAAAAATATCGATTGGTTAGCTATTTTTTTTTAGCTTAGGCATGGGCCACTTTTATCCAATAAATGTTGGTCTGATGTTAGTTGGCCATTCGGCGGATAGTACCTGGCTTATTACATATGGTTACTTCGTATATGCACATACGGGATTAAATGCGTCTGTTGGCATCGGTTTTGCCATTCAATGCCTATGTACATATGTGGCTTCAACTAGGCGGGTATTCCGTGCTCTGCCGGTAGATACCGAATAATAACGCGGCCATGATATTAGATGACAGGTAAGACAGACAACCTGGACGCAGGACACATGTGGGAAGAAACGGCACGTCTCTCTCCCGTTACCTTCTAAGCCTAAAAGAAGTAGATACCATGCGTGTAAAGAAGTAAACGGGGATGGTAAGAAGGATGTTATATTCTCTTTGAAAACAGATGCAGGTGCGGAAGCTCCAACTTAAGTATGCGTTTACTATGTGGTATCAAACCATCTAAGCCTCTCTCCGTCATGTACGGCGGCGACGCCCACATGGTGTCTATGTCTATTATGGTGTCGTCTCCTCGTAATATATACTTTTGGCATTTGTCTATCCTAGGATCGTCCGACAATCCTCCCTTTCTCACACAGTTATGATGTCCATCTCGGAGAAGTCCGGCGGCGCTCGGCCGTAGACCACGCGGGCCTTACTATCCAATGCCGTACCCTCGTTCGAGATCCAGATATGTTCACTGAATTCGTTCGTTCTTCTAATCTCGTCGTCGCTGACGCCCATGTCGTCCCGCGGAATCCAAACCGTCGGACGTCTCGCTCGTAGAGCCGAGTGCATGAAAGCCCGCCTGACAAGCTTGTCTCTCTCCTCTGGCGTAAGGTCCTCAATTTCGTCATGGAAACCCCCGTATAGGGCCTCGCCGATAGCTCTTTGAGCCTCGAGGTCTTCTCGTATGCGGTGTTGTCGGCCTTTGTGAGCATTCTTCCACTGTTCCCCTGCTCGGCTGACTGTGCGGTTGGTCGCCTCTACGCTTTTGCCCACGATATCTTTCATCGGCCTAAACGTAGCCAGTAACTTATTGCCATTTGTCGCCCCGTCACCACTTCTTTCGAGGGAACCAGATTCGCTTGCGCCGCGGTGGTGATGAGGCGGTAAGCCCTCTTTCGCGCCAAGCGTCTCCTCGTTCGTTTCGTCTTGGTTGTAACCCAAGCGACTATCCTGCGCCCGCTGGAATGCCTCATCTCGAAGCA
Source organism: Monosporascus sp. CRB-8-3 (assembly GCA_004155055.1). Lineage (NCBI taxonomy): Eukaryota > Fungi > Ascomycota > Sordariomycetes > Xylariales > Monosporascus > Monosporascus sp. CRB-8-3. Next base: position 28,042 of record QJNZ01000623.1, read on the forward strand.
CAGCTTCATCCTCGAACGTTATTGGGAGGTATCTAAACAGCGGGCCGAAAGACTTGTTTAGTAGAATTTGGTAAGTCGCCGTCAATATCGTCGCGATGATCATGATAATGGCTTGAGGACCGCCCGCTACTTTATCCTGGTCGTCTCTGACGAGAAAGAAGAGGCCGATAAGCAAGACCTCCATGAAATAAAGACCCGTGAATGTTTGATTGAGGGCCCTTGGATACAGCACGCCTCCCGTATCGATAGTGAGGCGGTTGACGTAGATCATGCTGTACCTGTTGGCCATCCAGAGGAGACTAAATGTGATCATTGCGAAAAGCGAAATAAGCGGCGCGACGATACAGTAGATCAGTCCGATACAAGCAAAGTTAGTGTAGACGGGGAAGTAGGATCCCCACTTCACATCTGGCAGTGTCGTGTTGGCTGCCCATTTCTCGCGGGTGGTGTTGTTCATGACTTTGGCCAGGACATACCAGCTGATGAGCGCACCGACCTGTAGTAGAGTACCAGAACTGACACTCAGAGCTTGAAGAATCATGTAGGAGAAGAAATAATTGGCAGCCTTTGGTATTTGCTTTGCCACCGTGTCCGTGACGCTCGCTGGGTTTTGGAGGACCTGTTGCGCGATATCGATTAAGCCACTGGAGAACGAGACGACAAAGAACACCTGGACGAAAAGGAAAGCAAAATAGAACTGTTGGACGGTCTCCGTCTTTTGGGCCCCTGTCTTCGCGCCCTTAACACCGGCCAGGAAGTCCATGATGATCGGGACCAACCACAGGAGCAGCACAAGCAAGAGAGCTGGCAGGACACCAGCGAACGATTGGACGGCCTCGCTAACTACGGCATTGCTCTCGAGGAATCCAAGCCAGGGCAGTTGTTCAATGAGAACGTCGATCTTGGAGAGCGAGGAAGAGAAGGCGACAGGGAACGTCCAGAGTATGATCATACCCACGATGATTGCAAAAACTCCCGTGGTTCGCAGCCATCCTGACCACCAAGGAATAGCCATATTATCCCAGAGGACGTCATTTGGAGAGATCTCCACGATTCTAGGGGCCATGTGTTTAGGGATGTGGTGGACGACGCTCTGGCAAGCCATATGGGCAGCGACCTGATGGTTGAACTGAATGAAGGCCGACTTCATGAGCGGATAGCGTTCGGGATTATTCTGGTCGATTTCGATCTCCAGATTGAGGCGAGCAAGCTCTTCCCGGCACCAGTAGATGGTGTCCACCTTCTTGTTCAATCCCGGAATTCCCGGAAGCCAGGCCGGTGTCCATTCGAAGATCGCTAGGCGGTGGGTAGGACGCTTGCTCCTCTTCACCCACTTCTCCCATTCCGCACCGCTCTCTTGAGCCTGGGCTTTTTTCTGTTCCTCGCTGTACGCCTTGGGATACCCGATCGGCTCTAGTTCGTCACCTCCTAAGAAGGGGATAGCCGACTTGATCTTCGCCCAAAATGGTCTCTCATCCCTTTTGGAAGGGGATTCGCTTCCTTTATAGCCCTGGGGAACCGGCGAAGCGAAACCGCCCGTAGGGGGCTTCCAGAACTCGTACCATCGAGCCCTCTCATTGTTGTACATCTCGTCAATGTTGTCAATCTTGCGGGTGGTGTTTCCAAGGTGACGCAACTCGATGCTCTCTTTGTTGAGCATTGCGTCTTGCGAAACGATGGAGCTGTTTGCTGCATGACGAGGCCTGGTCGCTGAAGAACCCATCACGGTTTCGTTAGTAGATACCGGAGATTCTTGTTGAGGCTGTGTCTGGGGTAGGTCCCTCTCATCGGGTATCTCGAGATGCCGGTGCTCTGAAGCCTGCGGTCCCGCCCCAGAGGATTGGGGCTCCGGCTGCACTATCGGCACAAAACCATTAGTCGTTTCGATCAGGCCCTCCAGCCCACGCGAAATATTCCTGGAGTCCCCAACGATTCCATGGCCGGTCTTTTCACTAACGCCGGGTCCCTTCCCAATTCCAGACGTCAATTTAGATATCCCATTCGATATGCCGGGTATGCGAAATCCGCCACTCGTCACAGGTCGGTCGCCGCTACTCAATCCCTGACCAACTTGGGCTTGCATCCGAGCTGCAGCATCTTCCGACATCTGACGTTGCAATCTTTCCTCCTTTGTTGGGGGGCGTGATCTGGAGAATTTGCGCGCTTCCTTTTCTTCGAGATCCCTCTTTCTTAAGTGCTGCCTCTTTGCGTCGCGGATCAGTTGAGTTTCTGCCGCCTCGAGCTGTTTATGGATAAGGTCGCGCTTGTTGATCTTCTCCAGGAGATGGGTTAGGTCCCTTGTGAGCCAGATGTTTCTGATTCCTCCAGGAAAGACATCGAACAGTCCGTGGAGGGCCGTTTCGTTAAGCCACTTGTCTGGAATACCGCTTACGAGAACGGTCGTTGCTGATGCTCGCAATCGGTGTTCGGCCGTAGTGAGCCAGTCCTGCCGGATCTTGATGTAGACCCTCATCTCAGCAAAGACGACACCGCATACCCAAAGGATAACCATGAGGGCTAAGATAAGATGCGCCCAATATCTGTCGGCGTTCTGTCGTTGTATGTTGCTCCAAGCGAGGGTGTCCAGTCCGGTAGGGAAATCTTCGCCGGCCTCTGAACCGTCGGAAGCGGTGGCGGTAGAGTTGCTCCCAATGTCCTGATTCCTTCCCCCAACATAGTTGAGAGGTATGAGGATCGGAATCACAATGCATGCTATGGGTACAAATATAATCAGCAGCGTCTGCAGGTATCGGAGGAAGAAATACGAGTCCAGCCCGCATTTCTTGATGATCTCGCGGTCCGGAAAACGAAGAAGCGCATGTATCAAACCCCACGGGCTTCGCGGCGGAGGGTCGGTTCGTTCGCGCTCGGGGACGAGATACGTCTTTGGCTTGCTGTTACACCACATCTATCAGTGCGAGATCTTGTGAGATCACTTCCCGACGGAAATATGCATTAGTCTGGTGGCTCATCAACTTACAAAATCCTAGCGAGCTTATTCCTGAGCACTAGGAACAGCCCAGACTGCACGCCGAAAATGACCAACGAAGTGGACAGCGCAGTTAGGAAAGCCTGAATGCTGATACCTTCTCTGGTCTGGCCGACACCCTCCTGGCCTAAGTCGGTGGAGGACATGGCGATGTATTAATACCTGAAGGTTGAACGTATGATAGAGTCTCTGGAAGAAAATGCCTGATGTTGAGCGGAGGAACTGCGCTCGAGCTGCAGGCCCCGGATATGGAAAGTTGGGGCACAGCTTCGGAGTCAGGATGATTCGCCGTGATTTTTGTGTGGTGATTGTTTCAGCATTCACCCAAAATGACGTGTGCTAATCGGCCATCCTACTGCCCTTCCAAAGCGGTTGTAAAGGGCAATGGGGTTTGATCTGCCAAAGCTTCTGTGACGGCAACGATGTTATTGTCTACAACTGCTTTGCGTAGAAGACAAACGGCGAAGTTCTAGAGGTTCTAGGGGATTGAAAGCATGATAAAGACGGCTGTCGGCAACTCTTATTACTGACATTGTCTGTGCTGAAGAGGGCGACGACAGGGACCAGGATGACGATCAATGAAACTAGGGAATCATCGACAATTGGCTAATGACGCAGAGACGGTTGAAGGGATCCCAGGGTGTCCTGGACACCTGGGTCCCTTAGGTGTTGCATTCTATTCGCTTGATTGCAGAACGATTGGCTGTGGCTTTTTTGAGGACCCGAAACTTGGAAATAAACTCTCCACAGGGGGTTGAAATGACGTCGGATCACCACCACCTCCGGAGCTTGTCCAGTAGTCCACGGGTCCCTGAAGTTTACCAAGTACCTTAAATAGGTCAGCTTCTACCCGCCCCGAACCCAAGACCGGATAACACCCATGCCCGCTGATTGGCCCTCATTCACGCGCGCTTAACTGTCCTACCTCAGGTGCCTCCTCAGTGCCTACAAAATGTGGGAGATACGTATTATGTAGGCGTTCGCATTCTATTCAGTCATTTGAGATACATATGTAGTATAGGACTATTCCATGTTCTTGTATTACTTTCTAAGATCCAGTACGTAAAGTCTGCTGTTTCTTCAAATGCCCTAAGATATTAGGTTAGTGAGCGGTGAGTTAGGTACATTGTATATGGAGGGACTACCCGTACAAGGTGCCTGGCGTGCAAGTGAGTAACCAATGAAATATCTGCCTCTACGCCGTTTAGTCTTAAAGTGGAAGGAGATCTTTGTCCGACTTTGACGCCCCATGCACCCCATACATAGTACTCTCACGTCGAGGCATAACCCACTTTACCCAGGAGATAACCGAGTTATACGAAGTACGACGGGGTGGGAAGTAAAAATTCCATATATTTTATTAGCAAGTCGAAAGAATGTGGGCATATTTCCCGACAATTATCAATCCACAAATGAAGAAGTTCGCTGGCAAAGGAGTACGTACCCCAGTCTCTATTCTGATAACCGCCTGTGAAACAATGACGTGCTCCACATCGAGTTTTCAGACCTTACTGGGTAGTAATAATTTGTGGTACGAGCTGCCAGCTTACATAAGGGGGGGGCTGGTCTAGGTATCTAATGGCAAGCACCAAAAACCACGGACCGACGCTAATAAATACATTACGATCCATCAAACTACTACGATGTAGCGGTTTCTTGGCGGATGGTCAGAGCATAGCCACCAAGCCAACAAACTCAATACGCATTCATCAGAATGAATCACCTCGTTAGTTTAGCCTCTCACGTCATGCAGTCCCAGAATGGAGCGCTGCTGCGTACTATTCGAAATGCCCGATAAATCCGCGGTCGTGATAGACATACCGCGGTCCATCGAGGAAGCCCAAGTGCTACCCGGGCGGCAGGCTATCGAAAGGCGTCTCGTCTCGTGCAGCCCCATCAGGGAGCAGTGGGCAACCCCGGAGCCCCGAAACGGCGATATACAAATTGCTGCAACCCTGCCTTCCGCCGCGGTCGCAGAGCTGATGACGCTAGAGACGGTCAGGGCGGCGCTCGACGGGGCCAGATCCAGTCATGCGGGCCCCTGGTGCTTGTCCCGGGTGCTGGTGAGACGGCACGCAAGCGGCGTTGGGGATGAACACGAAGGCTCATCACGCAAAAGGAAGAAAACAGCTCTCGTAGGGCCAGACGAAGGAGAGGTCATCCCCGAGCCAGTGCGTCAACGCCGACACGGATCGCCGGATCTCCACGCAGTTAACGACTCGCCCCGGCCGCCGTCCTCCATCCCTCCCTTCATTCCAGAGCAGTCCCACTACCTCCTGGGATCCATAGCGTCGCAGCGAGAGGCGTTTCTGAGGACGGCTCCCCAGTTCGACCTGATCGTGCTTGACCCGCCGTGGCCGAGCCGGTCCGTGAAGAGGAAGAAGAGGGGCGGCTACTCGACGGCGTACGGGATGCGCGACGTCGGAGAGCTCCTGTCCCAGATACCCGTCGCTTCCCATCTGAAGCGGGACGGTCTCGTAGCTGTCTGGGTCACTAACAAGGCGGCAGTTACGGATCTACTCACGTCCCCCGGAGGCATATTCTCGCAATGGGGTTTAGAGCCAGTCGGTGAATGGATTTGGCTGAAAATCACGGCGTCGGGCGACCCGGTCGTCGACATGGAGTCGCGGTGGAGGAAACCGTGGGAGCGGCTGCTTATCGCGAGGAAGATAGGTGGCTCGGCGAGGTTGCTGAGCCAGGCAAAAGTGATACTGGCCGTCCCCGACGTGCATTCGAGGAAGCCCAGTCTGAGAGGTTTGTTTAAGGATATCCTACCAGATGACTATGTCGGTCTCGAGGTATTCGCAAGGAATCTCACGGCGGGTTGGTGGAGTTGGGGGGACGAGGTTCTGCGTTTCCAGCACAGACATCATTGGGTTGAGAGCAAGGACACGAATGACGAATAAGACCGTAGTTCTCATATATAGTACAAATGTCATTACAGCTCTGAATTCCGGCGTATTTCTTCCAGGGGTCCCCCCTATAGTACAAAGAGAGCTCTATACAATCATACAGTCGGTTCCTATCCGCGCCACATTTTTCCCTTTTAATCAACATCATCTTCCTTCTTCGGCTGCACAAACCTCGGGTCGGCTGCCGTCGCGTTCTCCCAGCCGCCCTGCTCCAGCAGCCTCTTGGCCTGCTCGCGGAGGGTCACGCGGCCCGGCTGCGTCTTGGACTCGTCGCGCAGGGGCATCTTGCCAGTCTTCTGGATCCCGGTCTGCCAGGACCTCTGGCGGCGGGTGGCGGCGTCCTGGCGCTCCTCGCGCTCCGAGGTCCAGGGCGTCTTGTCCTCGGGCCTCGCGGGCCAGACGAAGGGCTTGGCGAGCTCGACCGTCATCGTCTTGATGGGCGGCGGGCGGTAGATGCGGCCGTGGACCTTGGAGCGGCGCGGACGCTGCTGCCGCAGCTGCGACCGCACCCCCAGCGTCGCCACGTCGTACGCGTGCAGCAGGTAGTCGCGCAGGTCCATCTTGTTGAACGTCCGCGGCACCTTGAACGTCGCGAAGTTCGGCGGCTGCTTGTCCTTCGGCCGCAGGAACGTGATCATGTGGTCGGGTCTAGAAGGCAGGTTTTTCGGTGCGGTTAGTGAATTGAGCCGGTCGCGGTCGCTGGGGAATGCCCCTTTGCGGGGTGGAACGGGGGGAATGCTCACAGGAAGACCTGCTTCGACCCTGTCCGTATCACTCTGTTTGTTGATGCTGCCGCCATTTTCTGTCTGGTGAAGGAGCGATCGAGACTGCGATCTTTGCCCTCCAAGCTCGATAGATTTTACAGGGACCGAAATTCAATCGGACTTGATAACACGGAACGCGGCGAAAAGAAGCATCCGAATTGGGCGATTCCACGTATCCACTTGACCCACACGGGCTTAGCCGTGGAGGGGCCGATTTTCATAAGAGGGGCATGCATGTCACACGATAAGTCAGGTAAATTCAGATGGAATTGGTCTCGTTTACAGATGATCAATTGTTCATGAAGTTTTCTATGACATTCCTCTACCAGTCCCATGAGACCGAGATATAGACACATCTCTGCCAAGTGATTCACTCGTACACCGTAGATCATAATTCTTACACGTCAAGGCCGTCAACGACGATTCCCTTGGTCCAGGTGTGCTGAAGCAAGTTGGCCACCTCTTCGGCAACTTCTTCATCGACAACAATGCTGACAAGATACAAAGCTGCATCTATGCCAGCAGACACTCCCCCCGCCGTGATGACCCGAAGACCACCAAGACGCATCGCCGCACGGCGAGTGATGGATTCGCGCCTCGTGTTCGATTCCTTGAACGACATGCTTCCTTTGCTGTGTCGAAACGGTTAGCAACTAGCTACGAGCTTAGAGTTAGGTAAACGTCGACTCACCGAGCATTGGATGGGCGTCTTCCGGCGTCCGACTTGCGACGAATGTATGGGTTCTCGTCCTCGTCACCAATGTCGAAACGGAGGTTGTTCACGACATATCGGGCATCTTCGATCACGTCGGTTCTCTCCTGCAGGTCACGGACCGCTGAATGACTGCAGAGGTTCTCAAACGCGGTCATGTAGTCTGGGTGGGTCGTTGCGGACAAACCCGAGAGGATTCCGAGCTCGGCCAGGAAGAGCGATCCCGTGCAGACGGAAAGGAGGGTGCGCTCTCGGGTGGGGTTCTTCTTCTGGAGCTCGGCGAAGGCCGTGATGAGGGGCATTGGCTCCGACTTGCTCTTCAGAACATGGTCGCTGTTGCCTCCAACCACGATGAGAACATCGAATTCATTGAGACGTCCATGGGCTTCTTTAATGCTAATCTGGGAGTCGATCACGACACCCTGGTCTGAGAGAATCTTGGATTCAGCACCGGCAATGGTACAGTCGAAGGCTCGAGAAGCTGTGCTCACGCATTATAAGTTAATATTGGTAGAACTAAGATGAACTTGACCACACCCAAAGCCATGCACAAAGAACTTACAATCGTCCTTCTTGTCTGCGCGAGCTTGGGCGAGAACCTCTAAAGGACCAGCGAAGTCCAAGAGGTCAAACTTGTCTTGGAGTACGAAAAGTACTTGAACGGGTTCGTCAGAAACCGCAGACGTCTTGTGCTCCATGTTAGGTATTGGTGAGTAGACCGACTTAAAATGATGCGGGGGGTGACGTGGTGCTATGCAACAGGAGATAGGATGCGGGAGTGGTTGGGTATCCGAAGGTTGCAAGGCCTACAAGATGCACACGAGAGATATAATCTATTGGTGCTGAAGCACAGAGATGGGATGAAAATGAAAACAGATGCTTTGTCGTAAGGGTGAAATTGGTTGCCTTTTACAGTCCTTGTGGGTGGAGGAGGAAGTGTAAGTGAGAAACGATCGAGTGAGTGGGTGAGGAAGAAGAATCAGCAGATAATCGAATGAGGAGGGGCGGTGCCAAAAGGTTTAGGTGGACAAAACGCACGACATGCTTCGATTGGTACGTTTGAAAGGGGGAAAATCGTAAAAAGATCAGAGCTGTATGGACCAGACAGGCTTGCTCTATTATAGTAGGTATACACAGAGACGCAATGGTCGCGCTACCCCTCCCCCTCATTAATGGTGGTGCCCCTTTGGGGTCCATGTAGCTGCCGTATGCACCTTACAGCTCCTACACGCTCTGTATGTGGCAGGAGAGCTACCAGGTAGCGTAGTGCAGCTGGTCCCCTGTAATGAGCGCGGGGGGCCACTTCCCCCAGATTCTAAGGGGGTTGGATTGCGGGGGTGGCAGCGATCGACCGGGTCACATTCACCTTACGAACTTTTCTTGCAGCTGGCGATTAAAGGGGAGAAGAGGGAAAGGTTCCCGACGAAATATACACTCCATGTCCTTAACAGCCGAATGGGAAATCTCCAGCACCCATTGTTAGTGCAGCTTACCCGGCTTCATCAGGCTACATCTCGTCCCTGACAAGGTTAGAGCCAATCGACAAGCGGGCGGGGAAAAGCCGCGACGCTTCTTCATGTTGCTACTCCAACTCCAAGGGAAGCTGAGGTAATCATGGTAATTTAATGGAGGTATGTAATTCTTGCGACTCACTAACCGGACCCAATACAACACGGACCCAATAGAACATCGCACGACTCTTGGGGACGGTTCCGCCGACACGTACCTACCAGGTATTGTGCATGATATTTGCATCTAGCATAAGTTACCCGAACGAATGATCCATCGGTCGTTATCTACATACTTAGACCAGCACAGACACCAACGGCTTGGCTGGAAGTACGACCGGCATCACGATGTCTTCGGTCCCGTAAGTAAAATGTCGTTCATTCCAGCTCCACCAGTTTATGCTTTCTTGCTGTAAATTAACTTCCGCGGTAATCCCACTCGAGCATGGCCAGTTTGCGCTAGTATCGAATGCTAGAGCCACGTACTGACCGGGACTGCCTAATCACAGGACGTTCAAGGACCTGACGAAAGCTCTTCAGAGCTTCGTTCCCAATGCCCGCCTCCCACTCCCCGAAGACCTCGTTGAGATAATCGATGCGTATATCCAAAAACACGACAGTAAATTTGACGGGAATACTGCCGACAAGGCTCATGAGGAGCTTCTGTCCATATTCCGGAAAGATGTTGTACACACCCCAGCCAGATTTACACCATTCATGGCTATCGTCCGCCGTTTGCGACCCTTGGTGGCACAGCCCGATAAGATATTCCAGTGGTTCGAATTGCTGCTCCCCGTGCTAGACCATCTCAACGAAGAAAAGGGCCTCGTTTCTGTGTCTCAGGATACCTTGCTCGATGTTTTGACTGCCGATGATGGTCCTGGAGAAGCTGCTATTCCCCTAGCAGAACGCCACATGACAATATGGCTTGACGACTGCGACACCGCCCGACAAGGCAGCGATGCAGCTCGAACGACCAAGGAGAAATTCCTTCGAGAGACCTTGGTTCTGTATGGGAAGAAGCGCCCAAAGGTAACAGATGTTTCCACATTAGTTACTCGTCATACGAAGCCACTAACGCATCTCTCTTTGTCCCAGGAGCTCATGGAGATGGTCGACAAGTTCCTAGTCCGGAAGGAATATCGCGCTCGTACTCTAACCTTTCTGGCCGAGTTCGTGAAGAGCCAGCCACCCCATCTACACCTAATCCTACAGACGCCTCTATTCGGTAACCTAATCAACTGCCTGCAACATGACACCTCGACCACCGTCGTATCGCTAGCCTTAACAGTCTTGACTATGGTCCTACCGCATATGCCTAGCTCTCTCGTCTCTCATCTACCGACGCTGTTTAACATATACGCACGGTTGCTGTTTTGGGAACGGGAGCTGTCGACATCATCGGGAGTCGAGAGGCCCGAGGAACGCCGGCACTCATCCCATGCACCAGCTTGGGAGAAGTGTACTTACTCTCCGGGATTTGACGATACTTCAATCCCGCATCTCTTGAATTACTTCACGATCCTATATGGTTTATATCCCATAAACTTCATGGACTACATCAGGAAACCGCAGAGGTACCTCCGCCATGCCGAGGTACCTGACTCCGATGATATCGAGGTCCAACCGACAGAGATGCGCCATGCGTCAGAACGTTTCCGGCAGTGTCATCTCCTTCACGAGAACTTTTACACATTGACAATCGAGTCGGAGAAGACAGACTTTGGTAGGTGGATCAAGAGCGAGCCATCAGGAGTCGTGGCCGATTGCATGGCTCTGCGTACAGTCCAAGATCCAACGGCAAGTCATAGTATTCACGGCGACGCCGTGTCAGGCGCACCTGAATTCATGGCGGACGAAACTGATGCGGAGAGTGGTGCATCCGCGCTTCTGAGCAGATCTGCCACCATCATGCGTCATTCATCGCAAAGCAGTCGTCAGTCTTTCCGGGATACGTCAAGCGCGAGGCCGCCGGGGGAGAATGACAGTCCTATCTTATCGCGGCAGACAGGATCGTTGGGATCACAGACACAGCTACAGGACATGCTCAATTCTAATAAAGTTATCAAATCCGGGTTGAATCAGTCTTTAGCCAACGACAGTGTCCCGTCCCTCGCCCTAAGCCACCAGGAGACCGCTGCCGAGCGGCCAAACTCGCAGCTACAACCGAACTTGCAATTCGCAAATAGTCCAGTTTCTGGGACTGAGAACGCATCGAATGATCAATATGCGTATCTGTACCGCCAGATCCTCCTTCTGCAAGTTGACCTCACCTTCGAGCGCTTCATGAAGCAACAACACCTCATGCACATGGGGGAGCTCCGAAGACGACAAGTCCGGGAAGCGGCTAGCGAAGCGGAGACTCAGAACCTTATCATTCAAAATCGACACCTAAGACAACGCTTCGATGAGGCGAAGAAGTCCGAGCTACAAGTTAAGAAGGAATCAGAACGCAGCCGTACATTGGCAAAGAGGTGGGAAGCCGACATTACGGCAAAGCTGAGAACTTTGCGCGAGGAACAGAAAAAATGGACTGTCGAAGAAAAGGCGCTGCGAACCGAGCTAGAGTCGGCCAGGAGTGAAACGGATAAGCTCGTGCAGCTCGTCTGTGACGCCGAAGTAAGAGAGCTTGGGCTGAAGCAGAACATGCAATCGGTTGAGACCAGTGTCAGCGAGTTAGAGAGGCTTAGGGAGGAGGTTGAGCGATTAACGGAATCTGAACGGAACTTGCAGGCCAAAGAGACTGAACGACGGGCTGCCATGACGCAATCGGCGGTGGCGGAGACCCGCGCGGAGACGTTGAGCCTTCAACTGAAGGCTTGCGAAACGGAATTGCAGCAAGTTCATGCTTCATATCAATCCCAGATTAATGACCTGAACGCGAAACTACGGGATGCTCTCAAAAACAGCTCTGGCCGTCATGTTAAGGAAGACACCGTGTCGAAATTGGAAATGTCTCTCGCACTAGCGCGAGCTCAGCAAGAGGAACTGAAGAAACGCATAGCGGACATGACGAGAGAAAGGGCGGCCTCGCAAGCGACAATCATGGAGTTGCAGTCGAAAATACCGAGTCGCCGTAGGTCCAAGCGTCCCCGGCCAGGAGTAGAGGCAGACGATTCGACGGACTCCGACAGCCAGGCGACTACCAAGAGTATCCGAAATCGCCAGCAAGATGGTCTCTCAGAGCCAGAGTCATTCATTGGGGCCGCGTCATCATACAACGCTACGTCGCCGCTCAGGCCGGTGACGCCGTCTGGCAGCCACATGCAACGGCCCACCAGGCCGTCGGGAGCCGAAACTCCACCGGGGGGTGGGAGTAGCCCCACTACGGAAAGGTATGACGGGCGGGGTGAGTATAAGTAGCCATTTTCCCGCCTGAAAGCCGCTTTGTTAGCTCAGTAAGCAAACGCCTTGCATACTAATAGGTTGACGTAGGCGGCGTGCAAAGAATTCTCAGGGATAAGAAGGACAAGAAAGACGATAAGAAAGAAAAGAAGCTAGCTGGCATGCGTGGCATTAGAGGCTATCTGTGATTCAGACACATTCTTTAAGGCTCGGCCTTAGTATATGTATGACTCGATGCTCCAGGACTCAATTATGAGTGTGGAAGAGCCAAATCTTGTGTTGATACACCGACGCCCGTCCTTTTAATCCAAGCTTGTCGGGTGCAAGACACATCGATTGTGACATGGTGTTAGTAAAAGAATTCTGGCGCGGCTGCAGCATTCCGAGTACCTACATAGGTAGGCATGTATAGCATGCCTATAAAACAACCAGACAGGAACAGTGTGCTGTTCTTGTAAGAAACTGATGCTACGTAGCGCGCCCTTTGATGCGTACCTACCAACCCAACTCTAACATATCCAGTCAGCTTTTCTGCTCCTCCAAGCCACACTGCAACCAATGCAGGAACGGGAACACATCACGCAGGTACCATGCAGGTTAAAGGGGATGATGGTTGTCGGCGCTCAACGCTCTTTGTACACTCTCTGAACAATATACACATCGACCTATCACAAGCCAAGGTCGGATTACGGCTCCGAATGAAAGTCCCTGGTCCCGCAGATATTATAGATATAGACCATACGTGGCATCCGACTACGAATAATTTGCCTCTTATCAAGCGATAAGTCTAGAATACGAGACAAACGAGTCCTCGGGGGTACTAACTTTCTTCGTATATTCAAGGTCCAAGCAATGACGAACAGTCCGGCAGCCAGGAGGTGTTGTGTTGCCAGAGGGGGGGACTGGTACCGTACTGCAGGAGACTGATTAGTCGAGCCGAAGAAGGGCCTGGAATTTTGGAAGGCATTCAAGCATTTCTGTGGGTGTGTACAAACGGCACTTTAGTGGAGCATGTCTCCTCCTGGCAGGGATGCTGTGATGGGCGGTTCGGTCCGATTGGATCGATCCGGATGCCCGATGTCTGTTGGTGGATTCTCCTGGCTCCCCTTTTACGCGGCATTTTCAATGGAACCATCCCGTCTTTGCCCATTGGACGGTTCTTTCTACAGTAACAGGCTGGGCCAGGAGCAGGAAAGACCACGAACCGTAAATGCGTAATGTGAGCCGATTAGTATGGGAGTGACGGACTCTCAGGATGATTGCGAATAGACGAGATGGAGAAAGATGCGACTGAAGTTCAGGTCAAACAGGTACATACCTACCTATCGTGGTCTCATAGATGGGTAGGTGCTTGAAGAAACACATGTAAATCGCAGAGGTGAATGAATCAGTGGCTACGTCACAGACAAAGCCCATGGGTGTTGGGAGAAACGAAACACCTACTTACCTAGGTAGGTATCCTCCCACACCAGCCCAAGATTACTGGTTCACCTGTTCCCGTCTCTCTTTCATAACTTCGTCTTCTACCTCCCGTCATCAATTTGTCCCAATTTTGTACCTAGAATAGGGCATACTCTCGTTTTGATACCTCATCAACCTGTGAATCTAGCCTTTCTTGTATATTACCACCTTTGATACCTAATTCAACCACCTAGCAACCACACGTCGCTCTGCTGTAGCAAGCAAATAGGAGGGGGCGTGCTTCTTTGTTTCTCTGCCTAAGACTCTCTCGCTTCTTTTAGGGGACTCTTCGTTTGTCTCTCGGTCTCTCAGCACCCCTTGGATTTCTCTGAGGCCTAGGTAAATGGTAGCACTTCCTATTCTCTACTCTTCGAAGAATTCTATTATTAATTGATTAGATCACGTCGCATACACTTTATTGCCTATCATCATGCGTACCACCGCCAGCATCCTAGCCCTCGCCTCGGCCGCCTCGGCCCAGATCAAGGGGTTCAACTATGGCAGCACCTTCACCAACGGCGCTGCCAAGACGCAGGCGGACTTTGAGAACGAGTTCACCACCGCTGCCAACCTAGAGGGCACTTCCGGCTTCACCAGTGCTCGTCTGTACACCATGGTGGTAAGTCTCTGTCGAAACGCATCCTGACAAAGTCAACCCCCGCCTAACAAGACTGTGCGACTCTAGCAAGGCGGCACTGCCAGTGACCCCATCTCGGCCATCCCTGCCGCTATCAAGACCAACACATCGCTCCTCCTGGGTTTGTGGGCTTCTGGGGGCGATACTTCTTTCTCCAACGAACTCCTCGCCCTGAGAGCGGCCATCGATCAGTACGGCGAGGATTTCACTAGCATCGTCGATGGTATTGCGGTCGGTTCGGAGGATCTCTACCGCAACTCCCCCACTGGCATCGAGGCCGGATCTTATGTCGGTGCCAACCCCGATACCCTTGTGAGGTACATCAGGGACACGCGAGATGTCATCGCTGGTACTCCACTTGAGGGCGCCCCGATTGGCCACGTCGATACCTGGACGGCGTGGGTAAATGGCTCTAACCAAGCCGTGATTGATGCTGTCGATTGGCTCGGCATGGACGCGTAAGTTATTTTCCGAGGATATTCCTATTGTCCCGTTTTCCAATTCACCGGCTCAGATCGTCTGTATTGTTTCTCAGCGTGTCTCAGCCGGACACATGGCTTTCAACCGTCGAAAACTCCCTCAATCAGCGGAAGGAATAGTTGCTGACTTCAAATGCTACAGTTACCCGTATTTCCAGGATACGATGCCAAATGAGATCAGCAGGAGCAACTCGCTCTTCTCAGATGCTCTTGGACAGACTGCGGCAGCTGGTGGCGGCAAGCCCGTGTGGATCACCGAAACGGGTCATCCTGTCAGCGGCAAGACGGTGGGCCAGTCCGTCGCCTCTGTCGACAATGCCGAGAGATACTGGAGAGAAGTCGGTTGCCCCTTGTTTGGCAAGTCTAATATCTGGTGGTACACACTGCAAGATGCCGCCCCGGATACTCCTAACCCGAGCTTCGGTATTGTCGGCAACGAGCTGAGCACGAAGCCCCTCTTCGATCTTGGCTGCGACGATGTCCCGTCCTCAGCCTCGTCTGCCATCGCTTCCGCCACCGCCTCAACCAGCAGAGGAGGCGAAACCGCCACAGCCTCCGAATCTGTCGGTGACTCCGGTGGCAGCCCTACCGGTCTCCCGAGCTCCCAGGCTTCTCTTGAGCAGTCTTCCACCGTCACGCCGTCAATCAGCTACCCTGGCGCCACTGGCACTGGCTCTCCTTTCCCGGGACCAGGTACTAATGGTACCTACTCCACGACGACAGCCCCGCCCGCGCCTTCTTCTACGGAGTCTTCACCCCCGGTAGGTGCTGCTGGCGGCCTGGAGTCTAGCGCCACGGGCGCTGCCTTCCTGGCTGTATTCGTAGCCGCCCTGGCTCTGTAATATAATCCACATCCATGCGAACCAGGTTTCTCTCCG
This sequence comes from Monosporascus sp. CRB-8-3, assembly GCA_004155055.1. Lineage (NCBI taxonomy): Eukaryota > Fungi > Ascomycota > Sordariomycetes > Xylariales > Monosporascus > Monosporascus sp. CRB-8-3. The sequence goes on from QJNZ01000623.1 coordinate 43,727, forward strand.
GCCTAGCGTCACGATTGGCGTCATTTGATTTCCACAACGTCTGTGGTGCTTTCTGGTGGAAGTGGAAAGGGCGTACGTACACGAGGAAATAATGACGGGAGGTAATGATAAATGGATTCTCAAAAGGGCATTGGGGAAAGGGACAGATTGTCACCGCATGACGAGCTACATATTGCTTTGTAATACCTTCTAATAGTATGGGGAGGGGGCTCCGGCTCATGTCCTTCATGTTTCATGAACATTACGTTTATAACTTAATCCATCCCATTCCTTCATTGCATAGGCTATACTAATTGAGGTTAAAGTAAGGGGTACACCGGTTCTATTTAAATTCCCATTAAATTTAGATTGATTGTTTGTTACATATTGACGACTTCGCCTCGTGAGCGCGCGTATAGGGAGTATTGACGCTTGATATGACCTTGAGGCTGCCGACCTCGAGGCGAACTCCTACTCTCCGTTGCGCTACGAGCAGGCGCACGGAGATCCTTAAAGCCGCTAACCTACACCCTGGGTGAGACAGGACGGCCCATGTACAGGCCCCAACGGAAGACGTCACGAGAGTGCCGTTACGGACGCCGCCTCTGGGGGTCGAGGCCCTCGTGGTACAAGAGCCGCACGGTCGAGCTCACTTCCCCTCTCCCCCGAGCCATTCCCTTTCCTTTTTTCTTTTCACCTGGGTCTCTAGCCATGTGTCCACATCGTGATACGGTTCTAGGTAACTCGACCTGCGTGAAGGGCTCTCTTCGGGTTGTTTGTCTGTCGATCTGGGGGAATTTTTATGTTGCGGATGACGGCTTTCATGCGAGCATGCTTTATAGGATTTGGACCAAGGGAGCGAACGATCTAGGGGATAGGGGGCGGATCATTATATGTGAACATATGTCTAGAGATGAGTGGATATACGTGTAACTATGTAGAAGGTTTGTACCTGGGACTAACCACCACTGGTAAGTATAGAGCTGCTATAAACTGGTAATCGGTCTCGGCTATGTAAAGGAAGCCCGAGTCTCGAACTTACTCGAGCTTGTTGAAGGCCCCCTCCTCCTCTGGCTATCTTCCCAACACCTCCATATCGGACCGTATTTTGCAGCAGGAGGGCCTGGCATGCTCGGCCGCAACCAAGGGGGAAGGGTGCGGGCACCATCGAATCAGGGGTTGGTCTAGACCGGATTGTCGTGACTTTAGTTACACCCCTTGGCCGCTCGGACAAGCAGTCCCCGTGGCTCAGGCGATGTGACCGACTCCTTCTCTTGCTGTATGATCCTTCGTTGCTTCTGCATAGATGCGTTGCGCGTGTATGGTTTGAGCCGCCCTGCCCGCTACCGATCCCACTGCCCCTGTCAAAGCCCCCCATATTGATAATCGCCGAGTGAGCCCAGCAAGAGTTCGTAAATCGCTCCCACTTCGCTCATTGGGCGAGAGGAAGTTGGGCTTGCTGGGTATTTTTGACTGACGTCTGGCGGCCCAAGTGTTCCCTTCCGACGGGTGGGACTAATACCTGGGCTTGATTATCTTCTCTACTGATCCTATTTTGGATAACACACCTGTGGTCTGCTTGGATTAGACAGCTTCACGGACTATCTAGGAATGTTGCTTGATTAGACGGGAAATTCGCCCTAGACCCTACCTCTCAGGGAAAGGTCATACAACGAGAACACATATACCAGAGCTTTCAGATAGCAAAGGGGGATAAGGTGGCCACTAGTGTTGCGTGTTCAGAATAAGTCACACATAGCGGTCGACTACCGTTTCATGACTAGGTTATCCGCTTACCACGTTCCATTGTCAGGGATTGTTCTGTTGAACAGCGCCATTGTTCATTCAACATTAGGGAACGGGGCAAGTGTAAGCTCTAGACGAGGGGCTTATATAGAAAGCGGTTCCCTTCCGGAGGGACCCCTTTGATCCCCTGCTTCTTAGGACAGTCAGCCTCCAGCGGATAAAAAGGCTTTTGGCCCTTAGTGGAAATTCAACAAAGATCACACTACTCCTTCCAAGTAAGTGGACATCAACGATGTGCCTCGATCTGTACATTCATCACACTACCCCCGGGCACGAATCGCGTTGGCTCAGCACTATCAACCCGGCGACGGGATTGACGGTGTGCTCCCCGTGGCAACACCCTTTCCACAAAAGTTGCGAGGTTCCCTGCATACGCGATGGTATCCTGATACATCAACTTTGTATATGGCACCTGTCATGTTGCAAAGTGGATATATCGCGAGTTACCTGTCAGACCCCTGATCTGTGCTTTGAACCCGTACCTTGCCTCCATCTCTACGAGGGCGAGTTTGAGCGGCTTCCGCCAATGTTTCTGAGTTACCTAGTGACTTGCGACCCGCTGTTCTTGATGACCCAGTCTCAATTGTTTTTGACCGGCATCGAACTAGAGCTCGCAAGCCGATTCAAACAGCAGATGGAAGACGAACTCCAGAACTACCGCGGACCTGCTGCTAAACGGACCGAACTCGCGCGTTGTAAGAGCTACTTCACCAGGATTACTGTCATCGCTAACGAATGGGTCGGGCAGCTCGCTCGATTTTTTGATCTGCGACATGATGAGACTGGCCATTGGTTACCGCGTCCCGGAAAGGAGGCACGCCCCGAATCGAACGCTGCCAACATTCAAGACTCGTTCTTGAATGTCGCATCATGGAGGGGAGAAGACAGCTGCCAAACACCCTGGCCGAACATGGTATATCTACGGCCTAACTTCGAGCAGACTCTCTGGGAGGGCGGCGTCATTAACCACGTCCCATGGGCGACCGCCATGCCTATTGTAAGGAACAATACATCATTTTCCGATTTCGCGTACGCGGCCAGTAACTTAAGCCCGGCGCGAACCTTCTTGTATCCAGAGGGTTCTCAGCTGTCGCCACCCAGGACACTTCCCGCTGGCGACCCGCTGCGGCAGGTATACCAATCTGCCTCGTTGCCCCCGTCCAGACACCGGGGAAGCGTTAGACTCCCTCATCGGCCCAAACATTCCCTTCTCGCCAAAGCCATTGAGCGATCCAGGAGGACGAATGCCAGGGAACAGAATGCGAATCCCAACAAGGCAAGAGTATCCCGGTCAATTCAACTCGGCAGCAGCTCTGAAAGCCGAAATCATGGGCGAGGTTGTCTAGGTGAACCGGCTCATTATCATAGTGATGTTTTGGTGTCCAAGGCAACGCTCAATTCGGGTCGCGCAATGCCTGGGGCGCCGAGGCTATCCACGGCCAAGTCGGAGGTCGGCTTTGATGTCGAAATGCATGACGCCGATGACTCCGGGCTGGCTGATGCTGACTGTGAATCCGACCCCGATTATGCATCATCGTCTCCTGGCTTTGGCAACCATCAAGCGGACGACGATTATGCGATGGAAGAAGACTCCGATGAGACATACCCCATCGAGGCGCTGGTTGACCACCGGCCACCCTTCTCCTCCAGGAGGAATGCTCGGTCTTACAAGGTAAGATGGGCCGGGAATTGGCCAGCGACGCAGAAGCACACTTGGGAGCCTTCTCGAAACATCGCGGTCCATATAGTCGACGACTACTGGGCTGGATTAGAGACAGGAAAACCCCAAGGACGCAACAGAAGAAGACGCTGACGGAGGAACTAGCGAAGGCCACATATGTAGTTGTGCTGGAATGTTTGCCGTAAGCAAGTAAAGGACCGGGGCTTGGGTCGTTGGTAAGCATCTCAGACAGTTTCACATTGACTTCTTGCAAGGGTGGGTAGAATGATAGGTAAGAGAATAGAGTTTGTTTTGTCTGGGATCAAGACAGTGTACTTTCCAGGTCATGAGTGGCATTATCTCGGGAGCGGGGCATACCTTGTGCTGAGAACGTATTGAGAAGTTAGATGTGTCCGTTAAGTATTGGAATCGAGGCCGCGGTCATGTCTATGCCTGAACGCGAACATGCAACTCGGTTGGCAATAAATGGTGACGATGGAAAGCTCTGTAGGGAGGTGATAGACATGCCGAATAAGAGTGTAATAGATTCTCTCCATTACCAGACACACGGAATCCAGAGCGATGAGTGCAAATCCCGTGAAAGACCAGGCCTCAGCGACTCAGGCCGCATATATAACGAACCGCGCCGGTCACGACAGACCCACTGGGGCGGTGGTGGAACGGAGCTCTCGACTTCATGGTGCCAGCGGTCCGTATTGGGTGGTTTGCTGTTACAGAATCGTAGTTGACCGACAGACGGCGGCGACAAGCCCCCCTCGATGACAAATGAAACGGGGAACCGCAACCCCTCGCTATGCCGCCGTGTCTGGCTTGGCCTAAGATAAGAGGCGAGGTAGGTACCCTTGTCATCCATGTTCCTTCTGTACGGCTTGGGCGAGAAAGAATGGGGTGGGGATCCTCGTGGTATCCCAAGACCCAACACGGAGTCTTGCACGCAGTTGACGGGAGGCCCTTACAGTCACTCTTGATGGCGTCGACTCTCAGCGAGTGCCCTCTGCGGTGAAGGTATGGATGGCTCTTACGAGCAATGTCGCAGTGCTGTACGAGCCGCATAAGCCACTCGGGGGGGGGGGGGGGGGGGGGGGGGGGGGGGG
>QJNZ01000624.1:0-56978 GCA_004155055.1 Monosporascus sp. CRB-8-3
GGGGGGGAGTATGTTTGGACGTACTGCTTCTCGGGGGAGTCTTGGAACCCGCTGCGAGCATGGAAAATGCTAAGGTTGTTCACGTACTGAATATCCCCCTGCCGGAAATCCAGGGAGACCGCATACTTCTCTGCGATGAAATGCAGCGCGTCCAGCGCTTCAGCTTGGGCTTCAGTAATAGTAGGAATATCTGATGATCGTGGGAGCCCCCAATAGCCAGTGAAGTTGCGTCGGGCATACTGGATGATGAGGCGCTCGGGATTACCCTCCGTTGCGGGCTGATGGTGTAGTAGGGGGCGAAGAGTGTATGGCCTCGCTCCTTTCCCGTACCTCCTCAGGCGTTAGTTTCACTATTAGTAGAAACAAAGAGGTAAGATACGCACTCATCAAAGGCCCACGGCTCGGCCAGCGTCCGAATCAGATCGGGCCTCGTAGAGGCGAGCTCGTTGTATACCCGCCAGCTGCTAGACAGATAGCTCTGCCCGCCGGAAGCGGCTTCTCCGAGCGCAAACAATGCAATGACATCGCCTATGTCCGTATGGAAGACTTGCTTCTCCGTAGTGTACGCAGGTGCGCTAATCTTGCTCGTATCTACGACACTGCTTAGATCCTTGATATGCGCGAGGACGACGTCCGCGGGACGGCCTTGATACTGATTGTCTTGCCGCCCGCGGATCGGGGCGATGTGGGAAGATATGCCAGCGTAGATGATGATGTTTTCCTCGCGCGTGTATTTCGACACCGGCACGCCACGTACGACCTTAAAGCCATGACCCGTATGGATCTCCTGGGAGATCTGGCGGAGGACTGTGTGTAAGGTAGGGAGTGGGAACGTTGTTTGACTGATTTGGCTGAGCGGCTTGTTGAGCGCTTCGATGTCCTTAGAGTTAGTTCTCGGGATCTCTCATCTGTGACCTGCGCGGCAAGAATTCTCACGTACACTGGAAGTGGTGGAGCGCGGCCTCTATCTCTTCGACATCGGAGCCGGTGAGTTCGTAGTTCCAGTTATACCTTTCCTCGAGGCTTTGCCCCTCCCACACAAGCTTCGATTCGAGTTGAGTAGGAAACCCTTCTGGAAGACATGTTTCTAGCTTTTCTAACTCGTGCCGCCGCTTGATTCGGGCCAGATACTTGGCCATGTCCGGCGTATAGCTGATGTCCGGCTGCCCCGGAAGTGGAGCGGTGATGGTTGCCATGTTGGTGGGCTCTCTCTCAGTGTACTGCCGCGGGAGCTGTGATAGGCTTTATCTTTGTATGAAATGATAACCGTACCAAAATAACAATGAAAGTGCGATCGAGTATTTATATGTATTCTGCGTGTGGGCAATCATCCCGTCTCCCTATATTGCGGCGTAGTCTAGCACTGTGCATCTGCGCAATCTTTGCAAGCTGACAGGACGGGGTGTAAGCTGACCGTGTTGGAAGGGGTGTAAAATGACCTTGCAGGAAGGGGTGGAAGCTGACCGTGTTAGAAGGAGTGTAAACTGACCTTGCAGGAAGGGGTGGAAGCTGACCGTGTTGGAAGGAGTGTAAGCTAACCTTGTAGGAAGAGTTAGGATTAGGGTTACATTTCTAGGTAGGAAGTCCGTAGGAGTAAACACGTCTAAGGCGACAGTTAAGGATTTTCTTCTAATTTACTAATAAGAATTCTAAACTTGCGCCCTTCCTATTAAAGAAATGCGGGGATGTACTGCGGCGGTAGCCGCGCGGCGTGTACGTGGGCGGGCTGGTGCACGTTGGGTAGCGAGGCAAATGGGAACAGACTTAATCCCTTAACCCGATTCTTGTTAGGCTGCTTCTTCTAAAGGACACGATATGATTGTAGAAATGCTTCTAGCTTATAACGCAACTGTTAAAGTGCCGAGCAGATACTATAGATCCGATACTGATACTCTGCAGGCTTTTTTATCAGAAGGGCACGATAAGATCGTCGAGATGCTCCTAACTAGGGGTGCGAGTGTTAATATGCAAAGCAAATGCTATAGCACTGCTTTACAGGCTGCTTCTTCAAAAAAGCACGACAAAATTATTAAAATGTTTTTAAAGGGCCAGTATACGCATAGTCGTAAGCTAAAGGACTATAGCAACCTGTTTACGGTTAAAACTTTTACATAACACGTTTACCTATTTTGCGTAACTGCAAAGGTTCGATATTCCTCTCTAGGAATCTTGCAGCCATGTTAGTACAGCCCGTTTTTCTCGTGCTATAACATGGAAAAATTCGAGTGTCCGTTTTGGTCTCGTATAGATCTAGGGAGCAAGATAATGTCTTCTCGAATCCCATTAGATGCTCCGAATACAGCATAGTATATGCCGATTCCCAGTCAGAGCTTAAGACCTGCGAGCCAAAGCAATACAGCTAAAAAGAAAATCCTCTTCTCCTCCTTCCGCGTTCAACTTGATAATCCTCTTGATGCCCATATCAAGCGCTCGCGGACTGAGAACGTCCTCGTCGTCAGCAAGACTTCCTCTCTCCAAAGGACCCATCCTCGACCCTTCAAGCTCCCAAAGCTTCCCACCGCTCTTGACAAAACTCACAAAATGCCCACCCTCACGCTCACCCGTTGGATCCGCAGCGCTATCGCCGGCCAGCTCGACCGATTTGTGAGCAAGTTCGAATGGCTCGCTGTTGTACAGCATTTCGGCGCGTTTGGTCATATCCAGCGGTATGGCGAGGCTTCGTATCGCCGCAAGATCGGAATCAGGCTTGATAAAGTCGACGGCCGGACCGTTAATCAAGCTATGGAGCAGACCGATCGAGCCGCAGGCGTGGCCGATAGTCTGCTTGAACCAAATAACCGGTTCGTCAGGGCCGAAACCAGTGTAAGGTTCTTTGTTAGCGTCTTCGGCCTTACGATTTCGATCCCAAGCTGGTGTAAGTGGAATAATGACCAGCAAAGCCAGGGCAGGTCGAGGGATATGTGCGAGTTGTTCGGGTTCATCCAGGGAATAGACGTCGTAAAATTGGAGCTCGGACGATAAACCCAACTTCGTTGCCAATTGGTTCATTACATCGGGGTTGTTCTCTGCCATTTGCGATAAGTTTCTACTCAAAGACAAGTAATCCATAAGGGCTTAGGTTCCTTACCAAGCATTACCCATATCTTCTTTTCCATTTTGGGGAATCAATAGATAGAGGACGTCGAAAAGTCAAAAATGTTGGCAGGAAGGAGATGGTGCAGAGATTGCAGGATCTTAATGGAGTCGCGGGATGAATGGTTCGGATCCACGGTTATGTGGGAACACTTTGTGGACGCCTAACCCCGCGCTTACGGAGACCGATCGGCAGCTCAGCTGACGCGAGTATCCGTGCCAAGGCTTAGCTTGTTTACAAAGCTAAGTGGGTTGCGGCACGGATCCCTTCCGGGGTGAATAGCAACCACTTTAGCGCGGTAGGGGTCTGTGGCCAATCGGATTATTTGTATATGACGTGACGCACTAGTCGGTACATTGCTGTTTCTGGCACTTGGCTTTATCTCTGCAAGCACAGACTCGTCTACTAACAAAAAATGGGGCCTGCGTACGCTTAATTGGCGCGCTAGTCCGTACTATTATACTGTGGGGCCCCAGATTTTTTAGTTGGTGACAGGTCTGTGGACACTTGGGCCAAAATTGGGGTTTGTATCGCAACACCCAACCCTTAAATTATAACTAATTAATTATTAATTAACTAACTAAGAGGGAAAATGGATAAGTTTGTATTAAGATAACTTTATATTAAGGATAAAAAATTGAATTAATTTTTTCACTTGATTTACGTTTAAAAATCTTTTAAAATTTTAAGATATAAATTATAACTAATATAGATTATTTTAAATCTAGGAAATAGGTATATTAACTTATATTTGTAAGGTAATGGATAACTGTGGGCCAGAATGAGGTGATTACCGACCAGTCTCAGAGTAGATTCAAGAAGTGAGTGTATTAGGTTACTTTTATCTAGCACCTCTAGCTAGCTGCCAAAAGGTTATTTATCCTAGTAGGTGGGTCGGCGGCTGGTCGGCTACTAGCCGTGGCCTTCTAGGGATTGCATTCTCACAATATTCGACCCGTATATAAAGTATTAAACTCATCAGACTCAAATTAGTTATATCGTAACTATAAAGGCGTCGCGAATTATGTTAGCTTTAATATCTTTATGGTTCCAACATAATAACTATAACTCGTACGGGTAAAAATATAACTGGACGGCTTTTTCTATGTTAAAGTACCCTTAGAGGGCCTATGACAAAATGATGCACGCGGTACTTGCTGTTGGGGTATTTCGGCTCTTGATCCGCATTCCCCCCTCGTTCACCAGCGCTCATTTGGGTTTTACACATTTCCCGATCGCGACTACACCAATCTGACCGTATCGCCCTCTTGAGAGCCATGGCTGTTTGCAACATGGCTCCGACTACCCTATGTCCGAGTCGTTCCAATACCTACGCGCCGCCAGAAAGTACTTCTGACGAGATAACGGACGATCTACTCGTCCTGAGCCCCGACCATATCCAACGAGTCGCCCATTTTCGCGATGAGATCCGACGCAAGACCAAGCCGGAGAAATACGAGCTGTGCGTGCAAGTGCGCAATGGCTTGCTCGAGCAGCACACTGGAGTTCAGCTTCTCATCGCCACCTGCGAGCACGTCATGTTCACACATTGCACCGAGTACAAAGATTTAAAGGAGGCCAAGGTCAAGCCATCGGCCAAGCAGCTAGACCCAGAATGGGACAGATTCCTGGCTGTCGCTGAGGACAGCCTCGAGCGCAAATCAAGATGTCTTTCTGCTCTGAAGACCGTGGCGCGCCACTGGGGACAAGATGTCGTCCAGCACTATCTGTGGGCTTATAAGGGGGCGAAGTACTGCGATACGCTTTGCACCGCTTCAAGGAGGGTCCCCGTTTATAAGATAGCCGCGAAGGGACTAAGCTTGTCGATGCTTAAACGGTTTCAGGAAGGACCGACTCTGAAGCGGCGCCCCATCCGTGCCTCACCAAACCCCATTGAGCAAAGTGATCTCGACTATTTGAGCCGGCATCCCCCGGAAGATGAGCTTGTTATTAAATTACCTGATGGGTTTGGTTTCGACAAGTTCGGCCTCGTGGTCTGTAAAGAATACGCTGCCGTCTTACCCGAGCCCGACGACACCGGAGCGGAAGTGCCGACACAACGGGGAGGAGCTGACACTGACGATGCCACTGGGCCGCCGTCGCCGGACGGGACTGCCCCCATAGACCTGCAAGAACGGCCCAGTGCCTCGGAGCCACGGACGAATTCAGATAGTAACATCGCGGCCACACCGACAGAAGTCACAGCAACACCTCTGGAGGGATCCAGATCAAATGTCGGCCATGATCATCATCAGCTTGGTGCTGAGTCGGCGGAGGATACAGCTACAATACTGCAGGGGTTCAGAATAAACAGCCATGATCATCAGCCCAGCGCGCCCCCGGAGACGAGTCCTGTACCACACAGCCCTGCACCTACCGGAATGACACTTCGTACACGCCCAGAGGCATCCTACCGGGAGCCCTTGGGTGGAGGGTACTCCAAGCCCAAACAATCTAGACTTCAGCCAGTCAAAGTCCCGAAGATCCCGCCGCGGTGCTGTCCAGCCGAAGTGCCATTAGCACTCCTGTCGCACCTGGATAACCCGTTGATGTTCGGGCCGGAGGTGGCGGTGCAATTCTCTCCTTTCATCGAAAAACTTTGCCGTCCACACCTTCAGGTCTTCGCCGTACGAACGTCAGCCATCGCATTCGCCGAAAAGGCCGCGATCGGAAACCAAGAGACTCCGACCGCGGCTTCGATGAGCACTACTAGCACCAACCGCCCTGTCCGCCGGCGTGCCTCCTCGCTGCCAGATATCCTACCGAAGCGGCCACGGCTTGGCGAGCCCCTATCCCTTTCTATCAACACAACTACTCGGCCAATCCACGACCACATTAACGATGACAGCTATCGGAGACAAGTTCTAGCCGAGTTACAAGAGAAGTCCAGAAATGCAAAGTCCTCACCAGGCTCTCATGGTGAGGAAACTAATGAGCTTGTTCGCAAATTGCTGGAAAATATCAAGTAACCTAACACAGATAGCAAGTGGGGTGTAGCTGAGGCGTTATTTTGTTCTGGCGATGAAGCGGTAATGTTGGTCGAGTCTGCATCTCCCGTAGACGCTCCGATTATTACCGAAGGCTAGTAGCAATTCCAATAGGGCAAAGGCGACCGACCAATTATTCAGCTATTTCGGCGCATGGGAGCCTTCGAGAAGTCCGTCTCGGTATAAATACCGTCTCGCAAGTCTACGACTAGCTCATTTAAGGTCCGGACCATGAGTGAGGTCTGGGAGCGGTTCCTGGACAAGAACAGTACCGGCGAACTATGGAATATTCTGGACCTACAAAGCCCCCTACCGCACTCTATCTTGCCAAACTTTCTAACCGGAGAGAATTGCCAGCTTCTTATCCAAGTTCGCAATACGGTATTAATGGAGGGTAGCGCTAAGAGGGTGGCAGCATCAGCGCGGCAGTGGGATGAGTAGAAGAACGTTTTGGAGTGGGTTCTATTATCAGAGGGTGGCCATAACACTACGCCACATACGGACAGCCACGGCTTTACTACTTGGATTACGGTCCAAGAAGGCTCGATTAGTTTTGGCTGGATGTTGTGCCCTATAGAGGAAGAGCGAAAAGCCTGGATAGATGACCCCATTGCTATACCGGCGGCCGTTGGAGATACGTCATCCTTAAGCCGGGTCAATCTATTTTCTTCGGGCTAGGCACGATCCATTTCGTCTTTTAGGTACGAGGCTGTTAGATACTAGCTCTTAGTAGCCATGTTTTTCAGTAGTCTAACATTACGCGATAGATACAAGTAGTACTCGCTCAAATGGCGAACCCAGCCATCACCAACGAAGAGATAAAGTGGAGCGCGCCCAAGCGTGTTCATGTTGTAGCAAAGCTTATCGCTGCCAGGTTAAAGGAGTTTGGGGTAGAAGAGCTAGGTAGCGAAGCTGCAGTCACAGAGTTCTTTACATCTGTCAAGGTAAGATTGTCGCCCGCGCTTTCGCAAGGGTGCTAATGAAATACAGAAATTTAGGAATCGTACAGCTACACAAAGCCAAGGCGCCGTCTACCGGAAAGCCGCCCATCTTGAAGCTTCGTCGCAATCCGAGCTAGCCTCCATTGCCTCGCCTAAACGCTGAACTCAGGGGGCATTACCTCTTTTGGGCTGGATTCGTCTGGACTTTCTCGGGCCTTTAGGTGCTGGGGCTGGGGTTTTCCGCTGCACTTAGATGTGCCGACCGTCACCGCCGACACCTGCTGACCGGCACTTCGTTCTATGGGACGTTGCTGGCTTTGGACTGTGTCGGTGACTATTGATGCATAAGCTATGGTTTGGGGGAGGAGTGAGTGTCACAAACCGGAATTCCTTAACTCCTGGGCTTTCAACCAGAGATCCCAAAGACTCTCACCTTCTTTGCGCACCTTGGCTAATATGGCAATTGTGGCAAGCGACGGGAACTCCTCGTCCAAGTCTTCATCGATTTCCCTAAAGATATCATCAAGCGTGCGTGCCTCGCGGGTCGATGGTGGTGCTCGAGCACCCTCCGTTATCGTGGGGGCCATGTGATAGGTTAGGAGCAGCCAGAGGAATATTTTTGAAGAGGAGAGAGGTTGGGACGGCCAGACAGGAGGCCAGGTTTATTTATATGGAAACCAATAGTGACGAGCCCCATCATGTCCCGTCTCTTAGTGACTCGATTCTACCTTGCCCCAGGCGGCAGTCCTGGCCACCTCCACGGTACCCCTCACCGAGGTATATCCTCCGCCATAGCATCTCCACCTGGCCGGAGGGGAGGGGGTAGGACGCGCCGGAGCGGGAGTTCCCGGCAGTTCACAGCACGGCAATAAGTACGAACGAGGCACGAGGAAGTAAGCAAACACGGAGTTCTTAAAAACTATCCAAAAAGCTAGACGAGCAATTTGCAAGGTCTGCTAACTTAGTAAAGACTGTTCAGCTGACTGGGTCCTGCCCACGGTCTGTAGCTCTCGTCTCAGCTCCCACTCCCTCAGCTTCCGCTCCCTATTCCATATATCCTTCTACTCCGTCCATCACTTCATCTCCACCGCCATACCATTTACCAATAGGTTTCAGCATGCACATTGCTCTTTACTGGTTAATCCATTCAAGCCCCTCGGAAAACCAGCCGCAAAATGTTAATCTGACCCAGGCATTATAACCAAACCCGAATCTATATATGCCGGCATCAATGCACCTTAACCAGCTACCCCGTACAGCTTTCCAACCCTGACCTTATGAAGTTCTAGTCCTGTCAAGTCCTCGTAGGCCCTAGGCCTCTCCGGCGTAATAAATTGCTTCATCGGCCCAACATTAACCTCACGACGGGGTTTGATGAAACATGCAATCGATTGACGCTCTGGTAAGATGCCGTTGACCACGTCTTGCATATCGATTGGGGTAGCAACTTGGTGCAGACCCGCTTTGAGATAGTTATTAGTCATGTACTCGAGACTGTTGCTCACATACACGTTGATCTCCGTAGGGTGCTCGCGCAGGAGGGGAATGAAAGCGTCCGGTTTGGAGCTGAAGCGGTCTTGCACCTCGAGACCGCCCGCGTCGTCTTGGAAGAGGAGCGTGATCATCCCAAAGTCGGTGTGCGGCCAGGCGCGACGGTACTTGCCGGTATTCAGCTTCTCCGTGGATATCGGGGCGTAGTAATTCATGCGAAGTTCGTCGATAATAGGAGATGCACAGCAGCGGTCCGAAAGTTCGCCTTGGCGAAGGCCGAGACCTTGCTCCAAGTTTTCCAGCACTTCGCGGCCTACGACATGGCACTTCTCCAACAAGTCCTCCATAAATTGACGGTAGCCTGGGATACTGGACTCCGACGGCCACTTGCTAGGGAACTCAGTATCAGCCGCAGAGCTATGGTCAAAGTGTTCCTACAAAGCCAGAGAGTATGTTAGTAATTCCCTCTCTAGGTAGCGGTAAGAAGGTAATTTAGTCTACCTTTTCATCTTCCAAGCCGTCGTTCTCGAGCATATCGAGCTTCGAGGTATTCTCCGATCCAATATAGCTCCAACCTCGTTGAGGGTTGGCATTACGTTCGTTGGGGATGGCTGCTTTTTCCTCAAGGGGGAGCGAAAAAAATTTCTTGCCCTGCATCGACCATGGACCGTCAGTGGTTGTCACTCTCGAGAAATTGGCACAGGTAAATCTTACCCATTTGAAACCTTCCTCGATCGTCTCTGTGGTAATTGAAGTGTTGATGAGGCGCATGGCGCCGTGTTTTTGGAGTTCTGCAGTAATCGTAGCGGCCAATTTAGCGCGGTCCGCTTCGGTGCCATTGTAGAAGGGGGAGAAATCAATAAGGGGAAGAGAAGGCATTGTGTTGCGTGGTAGTAATATACTGAGTAGCCAAATAAGATGAAGTGGTCAAGATGATTGAGGAACTATGTGCGAGAGATTTGAAGTATAAAAGAACAGGGACTTATATAAGGGACGCAAGCGCAGTGTCACGTCTTTCAATATTCCTCTTAGAATCTGCATAAAGGTCAACTTACAGCTTTTCCTACAAGGTTAGTTTACAACCCCTTCCTGCAAGGTCAACTTACACCCCTTCCTGCAAGGTCAACTTACACCCCTTCCTACAAGGTCAGCTTGCACCACACGGAGATTTTGGACAGACAACTGCCGGCGCGCAATCGCCTCCCGGATCTCGCTTGATGACGAGCCGCCCTCGCTTTTGTTCGGGCGGATCTCGTCAAAGGCTTCATTGGCGCTACAGATTGGTGATCTGCAGTAGCAGACACGCATATATAATCAGCGTGCGTCTCCGGAAGAACGTGGCCATGTGCGCATATTTCGCCATCACTCTCGTGCCTCTCTGAAATAGCCCTTCGCCATCATGACGGCCGCTGTCTCCAGCCATGATGATGATCGTAGCACACACGCCGCAACGATCCCCTACGATGTCGAGAGCGTTCGACAACACTTTCCAGCATTGCGCGGAGAGCGGATTCCCCTCAACAATGCCACAGGTAGCTTGGTGTATGAAGGCGCTGTCAAGGCGTAAGTATGGTTCATTTACCTTTCAGTATACATAGTTCACACGCCTAGAGGCCGGAGCCGGAGCTAATGATTAAGTCAGCATTGCAAACGCCATGTCAGCCTATCAACTTGACTTCATCGGTGGCGATGTAAGCAGCCAGCTTCAGATCGACGAGCGAAAGTCGAAGTACGCAGAACTCGCAGCATTCATGAACGCTGAGCCCGACGAAATCGGTACGTTGTAGCCGGAATCAGCTGCCAAATCCGCTATCTGACAGCCCCGTGTGCAGCTTTCGGACCCTCGACCAGTGGCCTCATTCGCAATGTGACTACCTCCTTACGTCCGTTGCTCAACTCCGACTCGGAAATGGTCGTTTCGACATTGTGTCATGAAGCCGGCATTACATCGTGGGCGGCTCTTGCACGCTCCTTGGGCATCGAAATCAAGTGGTGGTCACCGCCTGGTGGGAAAGGTAATACTACTGCCAAACTTAGCATCGAGACTCTGAAGCCGCTGCTTTCCCCCAAGACTAGGCTTGTCGCTTGTGGTCATGTATCAAACATATTCGGTACCATACATGACATTCGTGCAGTCGCAGATGTTGTCCACACGATTCCGGGTGCCTTGCTCTCGGTCGACGGAGTAGCGTGGGCTCCTCACCGGCCCATTGATGTCAAAGCAATGGACGTCGACTTCTATTTCTTCAGCTGGTACAAGTTGTTTGGGCCGCACTTCGCACAAATGTACGCCCGCAGCTCCGTACAGCAACGATACATGACGTGTCTAAATCATTACCATCTCGATCCCACACCCCTTGACGTCAAAGTCCGCCTGGGCACAAACTGCTTCGAGTTTGAGGATGGTGTACTGGAGATAGTACGGTACATTCGGCGCATCGGTTGGGATAACATCATTGCACATGAGGTAGTCATTGTCCGACCTCTACTGGAATACCTTAATTCACACCCGGAATGGTTCACTCTTTACGGCGAAAAGTCGTCCGATCCGAAGCTTCGAGTATCTCTTGTTTCATTCACGGTCAACGGAGTGTCCTCCAAGGTGATCGCCAAGATCATTCACGAGTCGTCTCCATGCCGTATCTTGGCAGGGAACGCTTATTCGCTCAGACCGGTGCATGACGTCCTTGGACTGGGTGATGGAGGTGTGCTTCGTGTGAGCCTGGTTCATTATAATAAGCTTCAAGACGTCCAAACATTCATCAATGTTCTGGATCATGTAGTACAAGCACATTTCAAGGATCGATTTCGATGCTAGTCGGCGTAGATATAATACATTCGAAAGGGAACGTTGTTCACGCCTCACCAGACCATAGCGTTCACTGTAAAGTATAGCTTGCTCAATGCCAGCGCCGCTTTGAACAACACATCGGATATTTCTGATGCAGCGACTACGGTATTGTTGACGAATCCGGGGTCTTGGATGAACATACAAATGCAACGTCACAGAATCCCCTCACCTTGTGCTTCAGCACGCTTAAGGGGGGATGCGAGGAATTCCCATGTGATCATGAGTTGTGATTTCCTTCTTTCATTGCATGATCCTTTGCACTGTGCAATGCTACCTGAGTGCCATCGTCACGAATGGAAGTGCGATTGGTTTGAGTTGCTGACCTTGCAGGAAGGGGTGTAAGTTGACCTTGCAGGAAGGGGTGTAGGTTGACCTTGCAGGAAGGGGTGTAAGTTGATCTACATTTCCGGGTAGGAAGCGACGGTTAAGGATTTTCTTCTGATTCACCAATAAGAATTCCAATCTTGCGCCCTTCCCGTCAGAGGAATGCGGGGATATACTGCAACGATGGCCGCGCGGCGTGCATGTGGTTGATTGCCTGACATACACCGTGAAACTGTCACTGACGAATAGCAACGTTCATTTGAGCCCCCAACGTTCATTTGAGCTGCCAACGTTCGTTTGAGCCCCCAAGACAGTATGAAGCAGCCGGTGGCCCAATTCGCGTCCAAGTTGGTCGACAACTGAGGCTCCACGTTTCGTCCTTTAACCTTTCAAAACCGGGATCAGAGGCTGCTTGTCTTAGCTTACCAGTTCGTAGGAGAACTATTAGACACCCTCACACCGTATGACTGTTTGCCGTCTCTTTTGATCACTTAAAAAGGGCAGTCTCTTGCCGTTATGAGGACTATTCCTAGGCCCTTTGAGCGGAAAGGAATGATTCAGATGCAGGCTTGCATATGCTACACTTGTCCTTGCACGCAATGGCTTCCACCAAAAGCAATCAGCTTGAGGGCACGTCTCCAAAGGATGACTGGTCTAATATTTCGGACCCGGCGTCAAGAAAGCGAGCCCAAAACCGGATTGCCCAGAGGAACTACCGTAAGGCCGCACTCTGGCAGGCTGGTTGTATTTGGCTGCTTTGCTCATGCACAGTCCAGGAAAGAATCTCAAGAGTCACATTGAGAAGCTCGAACGGCAAGCTGCACTCATGTCGACTCGCCAGCTCTTGCCCACCGATGGGATGCCGGATATCTCTGACTACGACCACATGCCCTCGGGTCTGGTCGTTCCCGGTTTGGCCACAAGATCTAATGGATTTGTCTCTTATTCTGCAAGTCCGGCTGAAGTACCGACTTTCGACCTCTCAGATCTCGTCGTCGATTCGAAGACTCCGGACACCTCATCTTCTCCGTCGGCCCCTCCGTTGCTAGGTATTGTTTGTTTCCCACCATCAGATCCGTTCCTTCTATTTACATCGCATTTGAGAAGGAAACGTATATGGGATCGGCAATGACCCTGGATCGGGCATTTTGACCAGCGATCCCTGCAATGACACCAACCAGTGCGATTATATCTTCCCCGATATGTCGAAACTGCCTTCATCCCCGTCTATAGGTCTTGGAGACATTGACGGGAAGCTAGCGACTCCCCAGCCGACGCCACCTCAGCAGCCTCCAAACATGATCGTATGCGATCAGCCCAGGGGATGCACTTGTCGACGATTCTCCCGAGACGGTAGCCCAGACAGAAGTGAGAAGACTCACGGAAGTCATGGCAATCTGTCGCTGGCTGAGAAGATCCAGGCGGTACTGTCAGCTACCCACGACGCGGGCTTCGATGGTCTAGAGAGCTTCGTCTCTCTGTATTATACTTCTGACCTCACATCTTTCCCCAACCTCGCTAATGCTAGACGACTGAGTCGGAACAGGGGTTTGCCTGGCATACTAGTCGACGTACGCCAAAACATGCCCTTGTGGACGGAATGGGAGAAGCAGAGATACAAAGATGAAGTACTTAGATCTGCTGAAGCTATCCTGAAAACCGAATGCACAGAGTTGAATAGCAACGGGCACCTTAGGGACCTCGTGTCCAACGTGGGACAGAGCAAGGAAAAGAACCCAGGCTCGTTACTTGCAGAAATGAGTACTGACCTACAGAACGAGGTACTTGTCCATTTCCATTTATCACGTGTCAAACCCTTTCTGGAGCTTTGCTAACAGTGAGGTGATTGGGCGTTCAGTTACCCAACCTCTGGGCCTTGACAACTTCTCTAACGACGAACCCGGGCGCGACGGGCACGACGGGCACATGCGACCTATCCACAACGCTGAGCGTGATGTACATGTTGTCCTGCAGTGGCATCGCATCTGGAGAAGACATACGAAAATTGGCTGTACACTGCCTACAAGCCTAGTTCAGTGAGAGCTGATCCGGCAACAAATAAGGTTTATTAATGCGTTTGGGCGGGCTTATATCATTGAGGTATACAGCGGATAAAGTTCCTCAGATACTGAGCCCCTAGAACTAGACTTAAACTTCGAACACCACCAGCTTACAAAATCTCAAATGAGCCGCCGGTCTTGATAAAATTCCATTGGGTTAAGATTTCGTTACACTATTTTGACTTGGTTTTTCTTCAGATTGTTATGTCGAAATTCGTAAGTATTCTCTGCTGCTTGGGAGACTCAAGTTGCCCAGACTCATGATCCCCTACTTGCCCATTTGCCGAGCCTGTGCCAGGGTACAGAGAAATGCTCTCCCTGCAATTCCTTTTTCTGCGGCAAACGGTTTTTTAATATCACCTACATGGGGGTGTTCGCCAACGGCAGCCCACAGCCCATCCTTGAGTCGTTGTCCCATCGCCGCTACATTGGCCACCAGGTTGTCACGCGCCACAATGTGCTGTACTGCTACGGATGCTGAGCAAGCTACAGCATGTGAACTGAATGTGTGTCCGTGGCTGAACGTTCTCAAGCCGTCGATGATCCTCTGCCGCAAGAGAGGACCCGACCCCATTAATCTTGCTCGACTGATTTGGTCGACTCAGCTCTTGACCACGATACAGTCAGAAGATGGTCAGCTGTTAGATAAGGTACAGTCAGAAGGATCAATTTTTATCCACTGTAGCAGTCCTCGTTGGAACGGTTCTCGGGCCAAAGAAAAACAACCGAGCACCAACACGGAACATGTTTTTTTTCTTCCCTGAATGCAATTACTATTTGTATTAAAAACATTGGAGACACTAGTGCTTCAGCCTCGACCTCGTCTCACTAACTTGCAATTGTTCGCATCGTCATCTCCAAGATGGATCTCAGCGAGAAGGAGAGAAACATCCTTGACCATCAACTGAACGGTCTACCCCCTAAGGATCCAGGCCGCCGAAGCACAATTTTCGAATATGCTACCGCCTTCGACAAGACTGTACTGCTCGTCAGCTCCATCTGCGCAGTGATTGGGGGCATACTGAACCCATTTATAGCTGTATGATAGCGAACCATGTTTATACGCGTAGTCTTAAACATCTGACAAGTTTGCATTATAGGTTATATATGGTTTTCTTGTCGGCGTCTTTGGCGATTATGCGGGTGGATCTGTCGAAGAACATGAGATGCGCTCGAACCTCTCCAAGTATACACTGTACTACGTGTATTTAGCCATCGCCATCTTTGTCGTGATCTATGTCTCCACGGTCGGGTTCTACTATTCTGGCGAACGCATCATACGCGCCCTCCGAAATGCATATCTCAAGGCGATCTTGCGCCAGAACATGGCTTTTTTCGACACCCACGGCCCCGGCGAGATTTCGACCCGTATAATGTCCGACATGAATCTCGTGCGGGAGGGAATCACGAGCAAAGCATCGATTGCCTTGACCGCCGTCGCGACCTTTGCCGCGGCGTTCGTCATCAACTTCATCATGTACTGGAAGACAGCGCTGGTCCTCAGCCCAACCTTCGTCGTCATGGTCGTCATTGGTTCGTTCGGCGGCGCGTACGTCGTAAGACAACACAAAAGAGCCATGGCACTAAGCAGCCAGGCGTCCAGTCTCGCCGAGGAGGCGATCGCCTCCATGAGGCTCGTGTCGGCCTTTGGCATCCAGGAGCACATGACCGCCAAGTATTCCTCGTGTTTGACGAGCGCAGGGCGGCCTGACATCAGAAGCCGGAATGTGATCGCGGGCATGATTGCCTGGTCCAACGCTGTGCCCTCTCTTGTGTATGCTCTCACGTTCTGGGCTGGTTCCATTTTCGTCGTTCGGGGCGAAGTATCTGTGGCAGCGCTGACCACCACGGCACTGGCGGTGACGATCGGGGCCTTTGCTATTGTCAGAATCGCCCCTGCAGCACAAGCTCTTAGTTCAACAGTTGCGAGTGCAGGGCTTGTTCTCGAGGAGATCGCCCGACGCTCTCCACAGGACCCGTTCGCGAGCTCGGGGGACTGTTCCGCTACCGTCAAAGGAGATGTTGAATTTCGAGCTGTCAGTCTCATCTATCCTTCGCGAGATAACCGAACCGTCCTGCACGAGGTGTCGTTTGCGTGTCCCGTAATGAAAACAACGGCCATCGTAGGGGCTTCGGGCAGTGGAAAGAGCAGTATTGTCGGTTTGATGGAGAGATTTTATGAGCCAACAGCAGGCGAGGTTTGTGAGTGGACTTTTCTCAGCTGCTGCCGATATGCTCGAGAAATGATCATATATCAATTGTGAATTTTCTAACTGATTTTAGGTCTGGACGGGAAGGATATCCAATCGCTTAATCTTAGTTGGCTCAGGGGCCAGATGGCTCTTGTTGGACAGGAGCCTAGACTTTTCGACACAACCATCTTTGAGAACATCCGGTACGGAGAAGTTGGCTGTAGGGAGAAGACGATGCAAGAAAGCCCGAACGAAATCAGAGAACGAGTTGTTTCAGCGGCAAGAAAAGCGAATGCCCATGATTTCATCACAGCCCTCCCGGAAGGCTACCAGACTCAAGTTGGACAGAAGGGATTCCAGCTCTCTGGGGGCCAGCGGCAGCGGATTGCCATTGCCAGAGCTTTGATCAGGAACCCGTCGATTCTGTTGCTGGACGAGGCCAC
Source organism: Monosporascus sp. CRB-8-3 (assembly GCA_004155055.1). NCBI lineage: Eukaryota > Fungi > Ascomycota > Sordariomycetes > Xylariales > Monosporascus > Monosporascus sp. CRB-8-3. The sequence continues at coordinate 16,384 of QJNZ01000624.1, forward strand.
CTCCGCATTGGACTCGAAGTCAGAAGCTACAGTACAAGCAGCTATCGAGGAAGCAGCACGGCAGCGTACAACAATCATTATTGCCCATCGGTTGAGTACAATCCGCCACGCCGACAACATCATCGTCATGTCCGAAGGGCGAGTGACAGAGCAGGGTACTCATGACGATTTAGTCGCCCGGGACGGTCACTACGCCAGCCTGGTTCATTCACAGCAGATAGATCCTGGCTCCTCGAACGACAAATTGGCCAGCGACGACGATAGTCATGAAAAAATCGAAGAGGCAGAAGAGGCCCATGGTCACGGCAAGGATAACCTTGTAGAAGACCTAACTGGGAAGCAATCTCGTGATCTGGATGGTATCCTAAACAGGCTGTCAAACGGCTCGGCCGACGTGTCAAACTTGGAAAAGAAGATCGAAAGCTTGGGCTTGGCCAGGACTTTGGCCTTCATCGTCAAGCATAACAGCAAGGAGTATCCAATCTTGATTCTGGGGCTATGCTGTTCCATCATTGCCGGCTTGGCGATTCCGGGGTCAGTTTGCTCACTTCTTAGTCTTCATCCAGTGGTTGGAGACTGCTTACTGACAATCTCAACAGGCAATCGGTACTATTCGCAAAAGTGCTAGAGACTCTGTCACTCGCTCCGTCGAGGTACCATCAACTCCGAAACGACATCGATCTGTACGCTGGTCTATTCTTGATGCTGGCAGGGGTTGCATTTCTCTCCTGGCTAGGAGCCGGGGTAGCGTTTGCCCATTCCACCGAGAAACTCTCTCGCCGCCTACGAGACCGCTGCTTTAGATCAATCATGTCACAAGACGTTGCTTTCTTCGATAAGAAGGAACATTCTACCGGATCGCTGCTCTCCATCCTTTCCTCGAGCACAGAAGAACTCACCGGCCTTGGCGGTCCGGTCATGGGTGGAACGCTCACTTTTACCTCGACAATATTGGGAGGTATCATTCTCTCCCTCGCTGTCGGCTGGAAACTAGCATTGGTCTGTGCCGCTACCATACCACTCATCGTGGCTTGCGGCTGGCTCCGTCTCCAAATTCTTGTTGTCTTCGACGCCAAGACGAGGCAGAACGGGAGGGATTCAGCATCGTATGCCAGTGAGTTGGTCAAGTCAGTCGAAACTGTCGCTTCTCTTGGTCTAGAGGAGTTTGTCTTGGACAGATATGATGAGTTCCTAGCGCAGCAATCAGCACAATCTCTGCGCTCCATACTCTCCGCATCCAGCCTGTACGCGGCGTCGCAGTCCATCGTCTATCTCTGTGCGGCCCTGGCTTTTTGGTACGGTGGAACGCTCATTGCAGATGGCGAGTACTCGTTGTTCCAATTTTACATCTGCTTTTCCGCGCTTATTTCAGGCTCGCAGATCGCTGGGTCCATCTTCACATTCGCGCCTGACGCGAGCAAGGCAATGCACGCTGGTTGGGAGGTGAAGGGAATACTCGAGCGCAAGCCTCGGATCAGTCCGAATCATAACGGTGGTGATCCCGACGGTGACCTAAGCGGACCAAGTGTGGAGCACGGCACCATTGAGTTCAAGAACGTCAGTTTCCGTTATCCTTCTCGGCCCGAACGACTTGCCCTGGATGACTTCAGCCTCAAGGTTGAGCCAGACCAGAGTGTTGCTCTTGTTGGGGGAAGCGGTTCCGGCAAGAGCACTGTTTTTGCCCTCGTCGAGCGCTTCTATGATCCGAACCGGGGATCGGTGCTTGCTGGTGGACATGACATCTCAAAGCTCCACCTTGGGCGATATCGACAGATCATATCACTCGTGAGTCAGGAAGCAGTTCTGTATTCGGGATCGATCAGGGAGAATATTGCGCTGGGCATTCCAGACCAAAATGTTCCCGATGAGGCCATATGGGCAGCCTGCAAGCAGGCAAACATCCACGACTTCGTCGCCTCGCTTGAAGACGGCCTCTCTACGCTTATTGGCCCAAGTGGCAGCATGCTCAGCGGCGGGCAGAAGCAGCGTATTGCCATAGCAAGAGCGCTCTTGCGGCAGCCCAAGATCCTGCTGCTGGACGAGGCGACGTCGGCGCTGGATACGGAATGCGAAAGGCTGGTCCAAGCAGCCCTCGAGGCTGCAGCGAAGGATAAGACTACACTCACGATAGCACACCGGCTCAGCACGGTCAGGAAAGCCGACCGAATCTACGTGCTGAGCCAGGGGACGCTGGTAGAGAGTGGTACGCACGAAGAGCTCCTTGCAAAGAAGGGAAAATACTGGGAGTTTGTGAACATGCAAAATTTGCATTGAATATAGGTAATTACCTAGGTACCTAACTTCAATTTCACCACTTCACTTACAAGAGCACCCGTTTGGTCAGGGCTCTAGTGAGAAGGAAGCACTTGTCGACATAGACTGATAGAGACTATCGATATGAAGACAAAATACATGTCTCGTTTCATGCGTCAAGTCCTCAGCACGGTAACTATGAAGAAATTCCTTTCAACCTTAAGCTGGGCTCCGATTCCAAAAGTCCTCGGACAACTTCCCTAGTTGTCTACCGGAATACAAACCGAACCTCCTCCCTCACTACAGCAGCAAGCTCCAGCGCTTCTCTCCTCGACACCCTCGAGAAGACATTGAAGTATGCTATGAAAGTGTTGATCCCTGTATGTGGGTGCGGTATTCGTTGCCCCCTTGTCGCTAGACAGCCATACCGACTCACATGTTTGGCGAGGTCCGGCCGCCGGGCAAAGAGGTCGGCGCAAATGTCGTCGGAATCGAAGATGCCCTCGCAAGAGGGATCATAATCGGCAGAGATGAACACCATAACACAGGTATACTGTGGCCCACGTTCGTAGGGTTGTGAAAGTGCCCGCACGCGGGGCTTATCGCGGAGTGAAATTAGCATGCCGAGACCCCAATAATCCACGCCCCAGGTGGACTCGATAATCTGTGTGCCCATCATACCTGGGGGACGAGCGCCGATTTCGATAAGCCACGGGGCGGGCTCCTTTGACTTTGTGGATGTGACGTTTCCGTTGATGACTGGCAGCGGCGCAAGGTCAAGCACACCATTTTCCTGCCGGTATTCGACAGAAGAATGGTCGACACGGCCCTCAAGATGCAAGATGCCACCCTCGAAGCCCAGTCGGGAGAGGATCTCATGGAAGTTGTCACGGATAAGGTCCAGCTCTTTCTGGGGAAGGGCGGATGGGAAGACGCTGTTGAGTTCGTGAAAAGTGCTTGCTGCGGGAATGCTGCCATTACATGCATTCGGATCCTCTGCTGTCTTTGGGAAGTCGTCACAAGATTCGAAAAAAATAATTTCGCCATCCATGAGTACAAAGTTGGCATCGACCTCGGGCCCTGGACAATACTTTTCGACAACAAACTCATTGCCATGTCGATCCGTATTGATGGAGCTAGCTGCCGCCGAAAGCTCCGACAGGCTGCTGACGCGGGTGACTCCATCAGAACTAGTTCCTAGGCAGGGTTTGATGATGAGAGGGAATTCAACCTTCTTCTCTTGCGCGAGCCGGACCGCCTCCTCGGCGCTAGAGGCCCGGAAAGCGTCATGCCCTGCGGAAATACTAGTTTTGTACTTGTTTATTGCGATTCGGTAGCTCTCGGGCGATGCCAATGTAGGGAGGCCCAATCGCTTAGCGGCATGCGCAACCTCCGCCTGGTACCGATCCCAAAAGGTGACAATACCATCAATGGGTTTGTCGTAGGATCTGACAGACGCCACGATGCGGCCTGCGAGTTCAGGGTCGGCGGCCCCAACCAACTTAGTTGGTATGAAAGCCTCCCGCCAGTGCTCATATGGTCCACTTTCAAGCCAGTGGCCATGATTGTCCAACACGACTACGTCGATTCCGAGAGCTTTGGCAATTAGGTAGATGTTTGGGCCGTTGCCTTCATGGTCAGGGTGGAAGCGACTGCCTTCGACGATGGCCAACCGCAGGCGACGTAGAGGTTCGTCTGCGATCCAAGGGAATGAGAGCCTGTTTTCGAGTTCCGCATCCGCCAGACACGACAAGGCACGAAGACCAGTCCGTACATCTCCCGTAAAATATCCGTCCCGCAAAAGGAGTCCGGCAGTGGAGGACTTCAAAATCTCGTCCAGACCATGGAGTTGATCTCGCGAGACAGGTTCTCCTGAGTAGGCTTGCAACGGCTCCGCAAATGACGACGCCAATGCAACCACCTCGCAGTCGATGAATCGCAGAGGTACTATGTCAGACCGGATAATCTGACCCTTCGCCAGGGGCACGATAAATTTTGATAAGCAGCAGTAGGCATTGGAAGGAGATGTAGCTGCGCGAAGTGATTCCAGCAGAAACTTGAATGCCGTAGACCCTCCTCCGCATGCCGTAGACGTCATCCTCACCAGGCTTCCCTTTTCTCCGATGAGCACAACTTGAGCATCCTGAAGACTGCCTTCAATGGTAGGAGGTGCAGTGGATCTTTGTTTCGCCTCGAAGACAACATCAATGGTCTGGAACGGTGTTCCCTTGAACTTCTGGGGAAGGCGACAGTTGTCAAGGATCTTCCATGAACAATCGAAGAGGACTAGCAGGGGGTGTGTGAGCTTGTATATTCCTACTGAATAGGAGGGGTTCAGGTTTCTCACCATCATTGTTCGATACAATGGCAGTACCGTGGGCAGCCATCTTCATCGCCACCACAGAATGCCTAGGTGAAAGGCAAAAAAATGGGGAAGGGAGGGGGAGACAGCGAGTTTTGCGATTGTGTAGTTATTTAAAAGCCAAAAGCCGAAGGAATCCGAAGGTCAATACTAATAAGGCGACAAATATCTCGTGGCTCTGCTCTACGGCCTTCTGACTAATTCATATTACGTGTACTTCATATTACGTGTACTTCTTATTACGTGTTCCAGCGTAATACTTGACAGTACTTTGTCATTATCCGGGCAGGTATGTCTCATCTTGACTACTGGCTGTGCTGTCGCACAATGGATGACAGGAGCAACGGCCGGCGTGACAGGGTGCTTCCTCGGTTTACCACGGGGTCTCTTGACTCTCGGCGGGTCGGCGGCCGAGTTATGGACCGACGTGGGAATCGGGGTAAGGGGGGCCTCCTTCAGGTCGTCCATGCAGAAGTCATCGTCGTCAAGGGGCTCCGGCTTGGGAGACATTGGGACGTTATCTGAGCCTTGCTCCCATGCGATATCGTGCTCGCTGTTGTCGTCCCCGTGGCCTTGGATGAGCTGGTCGGCGACGAATGCCATAGCCCAGGCTTCCGTGGAGGTCAAGTGAGCCATCTGGTCAGGAGGTGAATCTGAGGCCGAGGAAGTGCTGGTGAAGCTATTGGCATTGGCGGTGGGCACGCGCTCGCCACTGGGCAGGGAGGTTTGGCTAGTATCGGCAGTGCTGAATTGCGAGATGCTTGAAGCCATGGTATACTGCTTTGATGGGGTTCAACTTATTCCGCCTTCTTCAACCACGAAAGTCCGTAGATTAGTGAAGCAGAAGGTTGACAGCTAGACAGAGCTGAAGCCAAAAGGCAGGCTAGGTCCCGGGAAGGACGGTGAGGGTATAGATGCCACAGCTGATTGTCATTGACCACCACACCCTAGTTGACAACCTTTTCGGCGCCATCGCGCCGCCCATCGCGGTCATCACATTCCAGGAACCCATGTATCCCCAAAATGCGAAATCGAACCATGCAGCCCGCGCTGCCGCATCTGGTGGCGGATGTGCCTCTTTTTTCCGTGGGGGCTCTTACCAAAAAAGCTATGTCCCGAACATGCCGGAACAAAGACTCGTGTTCTAGTTTCCGCCCACTAATTTAACTGGATTCATTGGATAGGGAAGCGTTGGGATGGGCTTTGGGCGCCGAGACCAACCTAGAACAATGCCGCATGCTCCTGCGTGCTCCGCACACTGAAAGGCCACCGGGTTGCTTCGAATCTCCTCCGGGGCCAATGGGAGCCCGTTTAGACAGACCCACTCGGGTGGTGGACTTTCCACCACCTGAGTGGGTCCATCGACTAGGAACGACAGTAAAGACAGGGGACCGCCCCCCCGCAATCCTCAACTTCTCCATCTCCAGTCCCACCTTTCGCCGCTTCGCCAGCTTCATTCTATTTCTACTTTGCCGAGCCTGCAAGGAGTTTCTGTCTTTTGGTATTTGGCAAACAAATCCAACACCATCCATGGCGGCTCCGTCGCACCGTCACCAGTCGTCCCTGGAGGGCTTGATTGACTTTTCCGCCGCCGGACCCTTGTTCGCAAACGAGCAGGAGCGCACACAGGCAGTTGGCAGGTTCCGTGGTATCGTCGACTACTTCGAAGCCGCTGAGCAGCCGGCTTCTAGATACGGCGATGGGTACAATCGTCCAGCCCTCGTTCGCCTCACATTCGAATATGCGCGTTCGCAGAAGTCGAAGGACAGGTTTCTTGGGGCCTTTTTCCGATCTCTCGCCATTGGGATGCTCGACGACGACAATGTCAACCTCAGCGACGACAGCGTAATAGCAGATTTTCGCTCGGCGGTGTTTGGTTTTGCCGAGTTCCTTATGGCCAATTTCTTCCTCCCTCGTATGTCCATCTCCCACCACGGGGACCGGATATTCCGACCCCAAAGGTATGTCCCGGAGGTGCAGGTGGCAGGCTTCAGTATTGCTGCTAAGTATTGCCATCCTCCTTTGTGGAGGCCAATATATCACTGGATACGCTCATAGGAACGCCTTAGGAAGTGGACAAGTTGGCTCCGTTCACCTCTACCAGCGTCCCTGATTCAACCCTACCGTACCTACGCCTCAGCTTTCACGTCCAGAAGCCGCGGGCTGTCGGCTGCGGTTTGGCCTCAGGGCCTGGCTCTACTAGTTTCCTTCGGCGTACCAAAGTACTGTATCTCGCTCTATGGCGAGGATTGGCGAGGGAAGGAAGCCAACGGGATGTCAGCGGTGAAGCAGCGGTGGGGCAATGGATGCGCTTTGATGCGCCGCCGGGCATAGTAAGGGGGGGTATGAGGCAGAAAGCCACGCCAAAAAAGGGCTTGTTACTGATCGGTCAACCGTGGGATGGGGTGGCTCGTGGACGGCGGGTCATGGAGAGTCGCAGGGAGTGTCGTCGGGATGGGCCGCTCGCGAGCATTAAGGGGGGTCAACGGCCTGCCCGGTTGTCAGTTGTCCGCTAAAGGGGAGTGGAGGATGAAGGGAGGAGTTGGCTTTGCCGAGGGGATGGCGCGGCAGATAGGGTTTCCACGAAGTTTGCTGCCTGACCAACGACGGCATCCTTCCTCTAGGTATTTTGGTTGCCACACGCTCATTCTGCCGATCCACCGTTATTGGCGGCGTCCTCACCCCTGACCAACTCTACCACGACGCAGGATGGCCGTCCGCCTCTCAAATGTTACCTCCCACCTGCCCGTGTTGGTGGGATTGGTAAATGGGAAGAGAAAGGCGGGGCCGCGTGATCATTATGTCCTGGTTTGCGGCTTGTGCTAGCTGGGTTATTGGGTACGTCGCGTCCGTACTAGCGGCAAGTGGGCTGCTCCGCTGCGGTGACATGAGATGTTTTCGACCTGTGTTTAGCTATCTGCCTACACTCATACCAAAAATGCCTCGAAGGTTGGAGGCTTTGCAAACGGCACTACGGCAAAAGTACGGACGTCCCGGCTGGGCTACAGAGGACGAAATCCAACAGTACGAGATGATCCAAGCTCGGCTGAGCGCCGCGAGACAGTTTTTGGAGGAGCACTCGAGCGATCGCTATACGCCGCCGTTCGCCACCGGAGAGCATCACCCCCATCTCACCTACCTTGGAATTGTACCCGGCAGGTAATGACATAATCTCGTCATGTACAGCTGCTGATTTGCAAGCCTCTTGGACTTCTTCGTCGCTTGCCTTCAGGTCCGCGTATCGGACATTTGCCCCATCTTCGCCGCGAAGGTAATCCATCGGCGCTTGAGATCAACGAGGTCGGCCTTATGATTGTCCGAAAGTTTCGGTGGCACCGGGCGGCGCCGGTTGCCATTTTGCCAGACATCGTGAAGCTCCTCGGCCTCTAAGGGCTCAGGTTCGGGGGTCTCTTCGTTGCAAAACCATCCCCTTGCACTCCTCGCGGGGGCAGACTAATGGCTCGCCTTTGGCGCGTTCGAAATGGTCCTCTAGATGATCCCACGGCGCGTCTGTCCGCGTGTACACCTTCCCGCAAAAGATACAGGGATCCGGCTTCTTCCGAGCGTAAGAGCGCCGACGGTTCGGGGCCACATGGCGAGCAGGCTCGGTAGGATGGCGCCCGGTTCCGGCTCCCGAGTCGAATTCACTGTAAGGGGGTGGAGGCGAGCGAAGTGATATTGATGGCGCAGGAAGACTCGGGGTGCTGTGCGCTGGCCTAGGATTCGGTGCAATGGGCCGTCCGGCAGGGATCGGCAAGATGACCTCTGGCAATGGCGTAGGTTTCGCTTCTTGAGGCTCTGACTGCTCACGCTGAAGCGGCTCGCATACGAAAGCATAGGCAACCATGGCATTGATGGCCTCGACTTTGCGCCGCACAATATCCTCCTCGGGCAAGTCCTCGTCCATATCGCCCATGATGTCGGTGAGGACGCGTCGTTCCGGCAGGCTGTGCGTAACTTCTCGTTCCACCAAGGGTTCGTGAATGCCCTGCAACTGGTTTAAGCTATCAAGGCGTCCCAGACGTCCGAAAACTGGCGTGTAGACAGGGCCTCGTCAGTAATAAGGACGGCCGACGGCGGCGGCGTCTGGCCAAGGATGCGGATAGCCGAAGCAGCTTTCGTAGCTCGCTGAAGAGTGGCCTTGGCAAGAATTCGGTCGTTGAGTCCTTTGTACATCTCGTCGTAATAGGGTTGGAGGTTTAGCGAAATGGAGAGGATAAGAGGCTTCGCCTGGTTTGCCATGCTTGTGGGACCTGTCGCCATGACGAAGACGACGGATGTCTATGAAAGTCGAATTTAGATTGATCACTGACAACCAGTGACTACTGTAGATACCTAGGTAGAGCCGGCAGTATTTATAAACCAAACTTTTGGTCGTTGGCGATCACTCATGATCACAATGACCAATCACGTGACTTGGCGCAGCCTAACTGATAGGCTTTCGGCTGTGTTCTGATCTATTGGCTGAGACACTGGCGCCACTTATAACCCCATGGACGCAAGAATATGTTGATGCACGCAGGTTGAGTGAGTCATTTAGTGGGTATTTGCATCTGGAAGCTGGGGTCTGCTAACCTACAAAAAAAGTGCGTTTGCTGCTGTCCTGGGACCCAAATCTGGCTAGGCAAGACCCGCCGATTTTGGGCTCCCTGATCACCCTCCAGAGGTACCTGGCTCGTGCGCGAGAGGTACTCCAGCCCCCAACTGGACATTTGCTCAAGTACCCAGCCTGACGCGCTACTGCATCCAGGCATGCTGGTTTGCCAGGCTTTTGACGCTAGATGCCCGGTGTTAGACAGAGCTCGAGAATCTGCCCGGCTTGGGAGAAAGTTGATAAAGGGATCGAAGTCCCGTTGTAAAATTAGGATCTCTTATTCTCTGACTATGAGTACTATTCTTAAAGTTCAGAGCGTTTCAATTGCTCGTTTTCTGAAAATTTTGCCGACATTCTACACTCTCCTGCTCGCTTTAGTGAGTGAGTTCCGCAAGGGAGCTAACGTTACTGGCGCCAACCCCACTGACGCATCTTATAGAGAAAGGACTTGTGGAAGTAGCAGAGTACATCTGCCGCACCCCACCTGCACTATGGGTGGCTTCAGTCACCAAACCCTTCTGGCCGTGCAGGCCCGCCTGCGGGACGACGTATCACCGGAGCCTGAACCACTCCGCGCCGAAGAATTTCAATTTGTCGCGGACCGAGGAAATCGCCGTCGGACTTTACGTCCTAACGATGCCCCCCGATATAAAATAAACATTGCCTACATACGAAGACGATGGATCCGATTTTGCCAGCTCGTATATCCCAAGGAGGACTGGAAGTCTCTCTTGAAGTCGCTCAGCTGGGCCACAAGAGGAGTGGCCGAGGCATTCGCGAGATTCCTGATCCGTGAGGGCAAGAGTCGAACTGGAAGACTCACTATTACCCAAGAAAGCACCCCAAGGTCGTATATGAGGACGTTCTGGAAGCTTTATTACAATCAAACCGCAGAGCGAATCGACTCAAGCCTCAAGACGCACGTCTTGACCGTCATTCAGACCGAGTTTAGGTCCTTGTTCGGCCTGAAGCGAGAGCCTCGGCCGAAGCCTGTCCTCGGATCAGAGCGTTTCATCTACCTTCAATACTTTCGCTGGGTTCGATGCGTGAGGTCCTTTAGCCTTGGTCTCGACCGGCTCGACGATGCGACCCTCCGTCTCTTATATATGTGGGCTGGTTGCCGAAAGCACGAGCTGGTGTTTGCTAAGCCAAACAACAGAGCTGCCCTGATCAAAGAGGTGGACGATGACTCAGATGCTTTCAGCAGTCCCGAAACAGACGATCCGTTTATTCAACAGCACATAGGATCGTGTTGGGTGTGCGGTGGACCAGAAGTGAGGGAAACAGATGGCCGTCTTAAGGTGCTATGCTGGGAGGACATCGACTGGTGGATATCCCGTGATCCCTTTCGGAATGGAGGCCGGGACCGCCATGTGATTCAGGTGCTTCTGAGATATCACAAGGGTGAGGAAAGGAAGAGAGTGCCTACATGGTTCATTCTCATCGAGGAAGACAACCCGCTGTTGTGCCCGGTCACTCACATCATCTCCAAAGCCCTGGCCGAAGGCGTAATCGAGAACCCGGAGTATCAGACGGCGGAAAGGCTCTTCAGCACAAGACTGACTGTGGATGCAGTCAAGATGCGGTGGAAGAAGGACTGGCTGCATAAGCCAGTCTTTCGGAATACCATACAGACCGTGGTGGGCTTCGAGAAGTCGGATGACCCTCATACTGTTGGCAAATTTGACAATAGCACGAGAGCGCTGGGGACAGACTCTGGCTTGGAAGAGGATCTGACACGGTACTGCTCTCGCCGCGGATTTGCCAACCCTGTTGCAAGTAAGTTTTCCCCTTTCATTCGTCCGGCCAAGACTAACAAGAGTCCAGCGATGTACGGTCAACAACTCCTCGAACAGGCGCTAAGGCACAAGGCGAACAGTGCGGTTTACCAGGAATTCTACCAGAGCAATAACATCCATATCATCGGCCAAGATGCGGTCCTTGGGCGGGCGGCTCAGACGCCATACCTCGCGATCTTCAACTTTATGGGCCTCCGTTGTGACGAGAACGCCCCCAGATGGGTTACGGATGAGCACATGGACACGATTGGTCCGACTACCAAAATCTTGTGTCTGCAACGCGATTTGGCATCTCTGCATGAGTTCCTGTCACGTGCGTATGGGAAGCCGAGTCTGGCCCCTGAGATACAGAGGAGAGAGTATGAAGGAAAGCAGACCCGGTTGAAGGTCGCAAACCAAAAGCACCGGCGCAAAGCTTACACCAGTCTACGCAAGCAATACTACAATGACAGGGACGACGAAGAACTCCAGAGGCAATTAGATGGTAATCATACTCGAAAAGCTCCGCAAGAACCGAAACATGTCCTACACCAGCTACCGGAACGACAAGCCGTTGCCGATTTGCTTAGCAACATGGACCCTAGCCTATCTGAGGAAGGCATCGTTCAGAGGAAAGTGGCGGTAATCAACGCCATGGTTGCATATGCCTCGAAACAAGATCCTGCGGTGCTCAAACCGCAGAGTCAAAGACGGGTATCTAAACTGGTACCGAAAGCAAGTCCATCAGGCGGGGATCCGGTGGGCAAAGACCTGGCAGGAGGTCGTGTCATCTTACCACGACCGGCGATGCCCCCTATGGGTCACCCGTCAGATCCTCCGCCACCATATACCGAGATCGACGCTAAAGACGAAGCCTCAACGTTGCCACTTAAGAGCGCGCCTGCAGTCTCACCTAGAATACGACTTGTGGTACGACCTGCGATGCCACCTGCGATGCCGCCTGCGATGCCACCTGCGATGCCGCCTGCGATGCCACCTGCGATGCCACCTGCGATGCCGCCTGCGATGCCACCCGCGACTTCAAGTGCCACAAACTCGTTCTCATGCATTTTTTGTGGCAAGACCTTCACCCGCAGAGGTACTATGTGGAGCCATGTGGATGAGCATCTCGTTCGTGCCAACGGCGGTCCGGTGCCCTGTCCACGCGTCGAATGCGAGGCCCGAGGTGTGGTTCTCGACAACGCCGTGCATTTTAAGAACCACGCAGCTCTAGTGCACAATGAGAATTTACGGCCGCAGATTGTTCTCAAGACGAGACGTAAAGGCCAGTTTCCAGACCAGGTCATGAAGCCCTCAGCGACGGCAAAGATCGCCATTAAACTAGAACCAACATTTCAGTCATTTAAGGCGTTCCGACCTGTTATTCGGTTGGGTACACCGCTTTTATGAGGCACCTGCAAGCAGAGAGAGCTCTTATAGTGGCATGACACTGGGCAGGACTGCTCCTTCATCCTGGAGCCGGTCGATCAGAGTGGGGCCGCACTGGAACCGGGAGGATGACACCATAGACTGAGATTGCGGTTGACTATGAGTTTCCCGTGGATTGCTATTGAGTATCTACTGTACCAATTACAGGAAGCTATTTCTCTACCACGACTCACGCCTTCCCTCATCTCTATAACGAATGCCTTCAAATTCCCTTTCCAGTTACCACACTGCCTTGTGCAGAAAGCGATGCCATAAGCTGCTTGTAGCAGACGCGAATTGAACATATTCAATACAATAGCGACTACGAGGTAGGTAGTGAAGCAACGTGCAAGACAATATGTAGCAGGCATCCGAGGAAGGATAAGTAAAACTTACCAAGTGCTGAGCAGATAAGAGACCTCCTTGATATTATAAACAGGCTTAGGTCTCGAGGAAACGGCAAGTATCTTGACCTACCAGAGATGGTCGTATGCGGTGAACATCATATTTACCCTCCGTTCATAGAGGAACATCGCACAGAAGACAGGCGCCACGTTATCCCGGCACCCGAAGGGCTTCATACCAGCTCACGTTTCGCACCGGCCCGGCTGCTATGTACACCTGTGCTGCCCCGCTTTCACGGCACCGCTCTCACTGCCCTTCCACTGCCCGGCTTCCACTGCCCGGCTTCCACTGCCCGGCTTCCACTGCCCGGCTTCCACTGCCCGGCTTCCACTGCCCGGCTTTCATAACCTGGTTAAATTCCGCCCTGTGCATCCCCGTCCATTACACCTTTTCATGCCGCACCAGTACTTTTACAAGAATCTCACCGAAACTGAAGCTACAATTGAATATGGCGTATAAGAAGTTTTCGTATCAGCCTGCTTACCGATAGCTGCTTTGGGAATTGTCCTCGAGGTCTGGCTGTCTAGACTCCGGTGTAGACGAACAATCTGAGCCGGATCTCCAACTCGCTATCACTGATGACGAATCAGGGGTCACATAAAGCTGATTCGCTTAATGAGTTGCAACCAGAATGCCGGTTCTGAATCTAGGTTCCGCTTCTGCGGGCATCCTCCCCGGCGCTTAAGGTCTACGGAAGCGCCATTAGCCTGCATAGTTGGGCATCGTTGATCCGGCTTTGTGATGTACTAGCCCCACAGCCCGGCACCCCTAAGGGGCCTTCCATGCCAGCCCAGGTTTCGCGCCGGGCCGGCCGCTACATTGCTCCGGTTTTCTGTTGCCCTGCTTCCACGCCCCACCCTTCTCTTGCCCGGCTTTCACTTGCCCGGCTTTCACCTGCCCGGCTTTCACCTGCCCGGCTTTCACCTGCCCGTTTCTACAGCCTGGCTTTCGCAACCTGGCTAAGTTCCACCGCGCATACACTGCCCCGTCCATTTGACCTCGTAATGCCGTACCTGTATTTTACGAGAGTTTCGTCGAAATCCTAAAGTTTGCACGCGCAATCGCAGAGGAACCGTCAGCCAGAGCCGCCTTCCGCTACTATACATCTACGACCAACAACTACATATCACATATGCAGCTCACAGCAATTTTATTGGTATCTTTGAATGTAGTGGTTACTGTACAGGTCATATTATTTGCGATTTTCTTGTATTTTCTGATACATCAAGAGAATGGAAAGTGGAATGAAAGAAAGGCCCAGATGCCTCTTGACACGATGGTCGACTTAAACCAGACTGCCCCCAATCGGCAAGAACAGCCTGTTTCGAACAGCCAGTTTCTAGCATATACTTCATCAGACGGTCCGACACGAGCATATTCAGTGAACGGGCAAACTCAGAGCGTGCCTGACAGAGCAAACCCAGCTGCTTACTTATTTCATCGTGGGCAATATACTGAAGTCCCTCCGGCTTTAGTACCTGGGCCTGGGACTACATGGGGCTATCACTAGGTCAACGCCGCCGCCGGCGAGATGTAGACAGATTCCCATAGAATTGTAGAATTGTGTTCATATCACAGCCAGAATGCCTTACCACTGAAGCTATATTCCATTTCTGCGGACGTCTTTCTGAGAGCCTAAAGTTAGCATTTTGGTTTAAATTCTCGGTCAACGTACCCTGCCGTAAGCGAATCGTGGCACCATGTATCTGAAGACTATTTGATGAAGAGCCAGAGACAGCGCCTGTTTCGGATAAGGACTATGGTGAGAATCAGTAGATGGTAAGACTAGATACATACGCTCCATGCTAGTTGATCAGGCGGCTAACCTTGTAGTATGCTTGCATGTAATCTGGCATCGTTAGAATTGGTGGAGAGTACCGGTATCAAAGTCTATCAGCCGCACTAACTTTGAGCTCGGACTTTGGTTGCGATTGTGTAACGATATTGATTCTTTGGGCCTAAGGCACAAGTGTGTAGGACCTAGTCTGTGCGCTCGTGGGGCATTCTAAAGCGGCTCAATCTGACTTACTACTGCTGCTGCAACTACCCGCTAATCCCTCAGTTTGTATTGGGTCGTGCCCTTCACCTAATAAGCTTTGCAACGTGCTTCTGGTGAGCATATCGAGCATTAGTACCAATGGCAGGCAGATTCAAGCCAAACGTGCCCGATCAAGTCCTTCCTGTCGCAGAATAGGGGTAACTTGCTTAGTCATCAGGACCTGTTAGCCTGTAGGCACCCCGCAGAAACCTTGTTCCGGGGCTCCCACGCTATATATAGAGCTTTCTAGCCACCGCTCTCTAGAGCCCAGATTAACCAAGTCAATTTACACTTCACACACTCTATGCACTCTTTTCTAGCGATCAGCCTAACTGTCACACTTCCACCATACAAATGTTGAAGTTGGATGATGTGGTTCAGGCTTTCTGTTGACTTCTCACACAACTCCCTGACAGCTTACTATTGGTGCCGGATCCCATCCTGATGATTTGCGACTCGTGGCGCGGTCCAGTCGCATGCGCCTATGGGAACAGGTTGATTCGGCATGTCAATGAACGGCCTCGTCATCGTTGCTCCACCTGTACCTGACATCGCATACCTGCTCGCCGAACCTTTCGGGCTCTCCTTCCGGCCGTACTCGCTGTGTCCCCAGCCCCTTGTCAGCTGATATCCTCCAAAAGGAGGATGGTCATGGGCGAGGAGTGCCCACCTGCATCCGGAACAGCTGTGGTTCTGGTTCTGGTTCTGGCTCAGCAGACTTGTCCGCTGGCTTCTTGTCTTTCTTTCTAGAGGACCTCCAGACGTCTTTATCCTCCAGCTTCTACGGCTTAGGCTCCGGCATCGGCTTTGGCCCAGTTCAAGCGCTGGTTCATAGGGTCACCCATCTGCATGAAGCATGGGAACATTCCATCCTACTGTGGATGGAAAGCCTTGATTCGGACCCTGATAGGCAGCTCGCGTGTTTCCGCCTATTGGTCCATCACGATTCAGGCATGGCCATCTGCAGATGACCAGACACGGTGATTCATTGTTCTATCTGATTGGCCAAGAACACTGCTGGGTAGACATATAGGGGGTGGCTCTGACGAACTCTCAGAGGTATAAGTACTGGCCTGAATCCCATCTGGCATGACAATGACTCTTCCCCATTTCATCTACTACATTTTGATCGATCAGTACGACAAAATTTGTATTTGATTCCAGCGAGGTACAATGGCAGCTCAGAAGAGGGTCTCACTCTTCAGCCTGGATAATTATGAGTTCGATGACCATAGCTGTGACGATGAAGCTCCCGATTCCGATACAGCAAGCGGAAGGACTTCCCCATCTTCAACTGATGGTGGAGGTAGCACCGAATACGATACTTCACCACAGAGTGTCTCGAGTAATTATTATGGTGTGTATGTCCTTCGGTGAAGTACTCAACATACTAACGCGTATTTTAGAACGTCGGCATGGTGAGACAGGGAGAGGACCGTCACAGGTCGTTCCTTTGACACCATCCAAGAGCTCGCCGGCTCTTCCTACCCGTAACTCTGCCAGCCTCGACAAAACTCAGGTCATTTCCAAAAGACTAGATAAGGGGTCGACTCAAGGTAATCCGATTATTATAGGCGATGAGACCGACAGTGAAGATGATTCCCTCCACCACTCGTTGCCGACACTTCCCGGCCCCAAGACTTCCATCAAGGCAACCACCAAATCATCCTCGCCTTGTACTCCGCAAGCTAAGGGACTTCTTAACGAAAAGCATTCGAAAAAGCGTAGATTGTGGTCGCCAGACGAAGACGAGCACTCTTTTAACGAAGATGCGGTGCCTTCCAAACGGTGGAAGGGGCTAGTTTCTTACAATCGCTCACCTTCCCCTATCAGCTACAGCGACCCCCGATCTATCTATCAGAGATATGTTGTAGCGAGAGATGCCTGGTATCAAGATCAGCCTAGCGAGAGCATGAAAACCAATCAAAAATATAGGGCGGCTATGGGTCTACCCTCAAAATACAGTAAGGCAAGCTATCGCTGGTGTCGCGACTATAAACAGATGGACCGGTGTTGCAAGACTTCAGCAGGCTCGAGAGCTTGGACGGAGGAAGAGATGATGGCTTACTTAAACTGGAGCGAGTTAGAAGAAAAGAGGATTGACAATCTGGTGGCTCGGCAGATAGAGAGTGAAGGCGACCCTTTTCGAAGTAGAAGAAGGGGAGTGGCCAGTATATGGCAGCAAGTGGAAGAGGATATCGCGGAACAAGAGCGATTACACTTAGCCAGGACATGACAAATTTAGCTTATCTAGGTTCATCATTTTATTCTCTACGCCATTACTCCGAATAAATCGCTCGAAAGGCGCTCAAATCCTCCGCCTTTATGCCCTGGGGTTCGATATCGATCCCTCAATGTCTAATCGGGCCTCCCGCAGGTTGACTGCTGAACTACCTGGTTAGGAGACGCGAGCTTACCAGCGGCTATGGCTCTGATACATACGCCTTGCATAGCTGAAGTTACACAAATCAATTTACAGGTTGGTCGGTCGCCGTCTACAAGTTTGGAAAAATACCATCGCAGGCAGGCTGTCAAACCATGCCCCACAAGCCCAGCGGCAACTAACCACCAGATTCACATGAACCGCGTTCAAAGAAGAATAGTTTTAATCATGGATATTGTTACGAGCTAACGGTATAAGTGCGGGGGACACACTGTACGTAGCCTAAACACCAAAATGAAAACGAAAGATGAGGAACAGTAGAAAGAAATATTGTGTGTCGAAGGCAAAAGAACAGGTTATTCCATCCGAATGCTGAGCAACGCAATATCGAATCATGGCTCAAGAACGTCCTAACTTTTCAAGCTTCCCTCCTCGCTAGGACAGCCCATCATCTAGTCGGGACCCACAACATGTCATCGTCCTCCACTGTGAGACCCTGCATCACACACAGAAGCATATAGGACTGAAGAAAAGGTGTATTGACAGGTTGTTCACCTCTGCCCGGTCCTAGATAGATGCTGAAGGTGACGAACCCTCCTTATATATATTGAAAAACAATAATGGCGAAAAAATACGGTTACCGGAATAGCGAAAGCAATAGCCGTTAATTTGAAGATTAATTAAGCTAAACCGTTTTAAATTCGATATACCTCCTTAGTTATTAAGAATTAACAATTAAAGCTTTTATAATATTAAATAATTGCCTAAAAAGAAAATACCGTAATAGTTAAAATAAATATAAAACATATTAAACAGATTAGCCGAACCGTAATTATTTCGAAATACTTACGATTCGAAAAGCTTTTAACGGGATTTAAATTTATATCGTTAACCGTTGAAAATTAACGTTATACCGTTAAATTATAAAATCTTTATGAAAAAGCTTTTTTATTAACCTTATTTTAAGGTTGTCTAAAAATGAAAAATATAAAAAATATAAAAAAATAAAAATAATTTCGTATTTTAAATAAAACGTAAAGATATTAAAAGTTTTTAATAAAAATCGAACTTCTTTTTTAGGTATTAGAACTTAATATTTTATTATTAAATTATAAAAGCTTTATTTAAAAAACTTCCTTATTAACCCTTTTTTTAAGGTCGTTTAAGAATAAAGATAAGAAATATTATAAAAAAAGGAACGATAAAAAAGAAACGGAAATACCGTCCTTCCGTTACTGGGTAACGCTAGAAATAAATAAATATTTTTTAGGCTTTTTTTAACCCTAAAGTAATGTTTTAAAAATTTAATAACTTAATAAATTTTTAATATTATTATAACTTTAAAGGTTTAATTAATCTATCCGTTATTAAAGTGTTAATAAACGTTTACTTAATTTTGATTTTTTTTTTTTACGTAAATTTCGCCAAATTAATAATTATATATATTAATATACTTTAATTTCGTAAAATTTAGTAAAGCTGCCAACAGCCCTAAAGCCGCTAACAGCCCAGAAGCCGCTAGCAGCAACAAAAGCTGTTGACGGCCCACTAAAGCCGCTAACAGCCTAGCCCCAAAGCTGCCAAGCAGCAACAAAAGCTGCTGACAACCCACTAAAGCTGCTAGCCACTTGCAAAATCTGCCAACAGCACAGAAGCTGCCAGCAGCCCAGAAGCCGCTAGCAGCGACGAAAGCTGCCAACAGGCCAGAAGCTGCCAACAGCCACGAAAGCTGCTAACAGCCCACTAAAGCTGTTGACAACCCACTAATGCTGCCAACAACACACAACAAAACTGCTGGCAGCCTGGCACGAATGCTGCCAACAGCCCATCGGCTGCTAGCAAGCCTACCGAACGACCGCGGCCCACAGCCTTTAAAAAGTTGCTGCCTAGAAATATATCAACGTCCGAAATCGATCCGCTATTTGCGAAAAAAGCCCGATTAACGTAAATAAACGTATAATAACCTGCAGTTAAGGACGAGGAAGAAAAATAAGTAGCCGGGGTATAATAATGTTCCTTTATATAAGCTAACGATTTAACGTAATAAATTTTATAAGTTTTAAGTAATGGGGTAAATTAATTACATCTAGTAATAATAAGAGATTTGCTATTTCTGTCAGATATAAGGGACATCAGTTATATTGTTATATTAGGCTGACTTACGTATATTTCTCGTACGCGTACAGCTTTTGTATAGCCTAGCACCGGAATATATATCTTCCGATTAAAGGGAGCCTTTCCGTATATAGGGTACGTTTAGCACCCCTTGCTAGCTGACATACCCCCTTAACGCCTTAAAGTATTTATGGCGTTAATCGTTACATATTATCACTTCTTAAAATTACAGCTTTCTATTTAATTTCTCTTCCGGCGATTAAATCCTTTTAATTAACTAATTCCTTTTTTAAAATTATTTGCAGGGTATTTTTCCGCCGTTTAAAAGTTTCCGTAATATCTATTAATCCTAACTGCTTTTTAAAATGCTTAAACGATTCGTATAATAGGGCTTTAATTAATCCATTAACCAGCATATCGCCTGTAAATATATAATCCATTTTAATTAAATCCCTTTCTGCGGTTTTTCGTAACTAATAATTATATATATTTACGTACCGTAACTTTGTTTATAATAAGGTAACGTTGGCGTTAATAAACCGTATAATTTGTTAATTATCGTACTATATATTTAACGGTTTAATATTTAAAGTAACTTTTAACTTTTTAATTAATCGAAAGCTAAATAAAGCTTTTTTTGCAGCTTACGTAAAAAATAACAATTCCGTTTCTGTTATAAAAATAGTTACTATATTTTGTTTGTTTGCCCGTTATCTTATTACTTTTCTAAATAGTTTTATAACGTAAGTTTAAGAGCTTTTTCGATTAACCGTATTATCCGTAAAAAAGGCATTATTCCAGGTATTTAATAAATTTTCGCCTCCGAACTATAACGTTAACGTTCTGGTCCCGATTAAGTATAATATAACTCGATTAATAGCTTTATAATATATATCGTTAAAGTTCAGGTTAAAACGGGTAAATCGGAATACGGCAAAGGATATATCGGGTTACGTATTAATTGTTACGTAAAAAATAAAACCGATTTTTTTTTAGTATTTATTAACAAAGTTTAAATAAGCCAGATTAAGATTTGGCAATAATTTAACGTTAGTTATAAGCGTTTTTAAAAAGTTATTTAAGCTTTTTTTAAAAATTAAGTTAATTAGTTTATTTATAAAGTCGGATTAGGATAATTAGATTTTCCTGTTAGGTTTGTTTTTAATTATTTTGATACCGAAAAATTACTATAGGTCCTTACCTTTTATAAGGGTATACCGTTTCCGTATCTGTTAAATTAACTGATTAATAAGGTCTTGGTTTTCCTTACGATATACGGTAACGATATTGTTTACAAAAAAAAAAATAAGTACCCCTTAACGAATAAAATAACAAAGTTTATAAGGAACGGGGTTAAATCCCAATTTTTTAAACGTCCCGGTAAAATTTTTCTATTATAATAACGGCGACTTCCGTAAGCTATATAAAATTTTTTTAATTAGGAAAGTTTTTTTATATTAGGGATACCTTAAGAACGTTTTTATATATATTTCGTAAGGTAGGTTAATATTAACGAAAACGTTAATAACGTTATATTATTTAAGCTTTAAATCGAACCTAACCGTTATAACGATTAAAGCTTTAAACGATTTTCCAGTTAAAATAAATGCGTATATATTGTTATATACGTTTTTCAGCTATTAATCGTTTCGTACGATAAAATATATTTTACATTTTTGTAATTAATTATATTTGTTAAACTTATAAACGTATATTTATATATACCCTAGGACTTATTTCCCTTTAACAGAAAATTAATTAATTACTTCCCAGAATTATATCTTTTTATAATTTTGCAAATAAACTTTTTCGGCTTTACGAAATATTTTCCTTAACGGGTATATATTTAACTTTTTATAGCTTTACGGCAGTAACGGTAAATTACGTTTATGTACCCGGTTTTACGACCTTAATACCTTTTTATATATTAAAGTATTATTACTTTTCCGATTAAAATAACGCGTATTTCGGGTAATTAATTTCCTTAAACTTCCGCAATTTACCGGCCGGTTATCGTACGTATTTACAAAAAAAGTTAAACGTCTTATATTAAATACGGCTTCCTATATTTTATATTCGTTTTAGATAATACTTTTTTAATACGGAATATACGGGGGGTTTACGTTTATTACCCGTAAGGTACTTTCGTTTTTTACCGTTATTCTGGGTTAAATAATATAAAAAAAATTTAGGGTTACTTTTATTTTTTCCGTCGGTATAATAATCGTAACAGTTATTAAAGTAAACGTTAATAACGGTAATAATTTAAAAAACGGAAATAATTCGAATATAACGGTTATATAAAGGTAATTAATCCTTTACGAATAAGCTTATTTTTCCTTATCCCGTACGTTTTTTACGTTAATACCTTTCTGGAGTTATTTCTTTTATTTAGCCGGTAACTAAATTATTCCGCTTAAATTTTTATTTTTTTTTTATATATAAATTAGATAGTTATTATTTTAATCAGGTATTTTTACCTATCGGAATAATTTCTGTAACTTTTTTTTTATTACGTATAAAAAGTTATTTTTTAAGTTTTTGATATTATTTAAAAAGGTAGCCTTTTCGTTAAATTATACGTTTCGAATAATAACAACCTTATTAATTAACGGGTTTTAAATCTCGTAAATATTCGTAAATCGGTAACCAATTAAAAAGTTAATTTATGCTTTAAAATTTAACTTTTAAAATTTCTGTTTTTTCTTTATAGTTGTAATTATTATAATATAAACCATATAGTTATATATTTGCAAATAAGCTTATTAAAGTTTTCGATTAAGTATTATAATACCGTTTTTATACGTTAAATAAATATAATAAATTTTATATAAGTTTTATTAAAAAAGTACGTATTTAAAGGTACGGTTATATAAATATATTGTTATTTTAAAGATATATACGATTAAAAACGAAAGTAATTTAACGTTATTTCGTATTATAGTTATTTTTTTTTTAATTATACCCCCTAAACGTTTTGCACCCTTGTTCTAGGCCTAGGTATACGGTATTAAAGGTTTAAATTTAATATTTAAAAAAGGCGATTATAATATATCTCGAAATTGGTAATTTTTTAAGATTTTGTTATCGCATTCGATTATTTATAAAAAAACTTTATCTTGGTTTCTTAAAACTTTTAAAAAATATTTAAATGTTTTAATTAATATATTTTGTTTTCGATTTTTAAAATAGATATCCTAAATAAAACCTAAGTACTTATTAATCGCAAATATAACGTATTTATATTTTTTAAAGTTTTTTTCGAAATTTGTAAAATCGATAATAATTTTTTATCCTAATCGGGAAATTCCTTTTTTTAATTTGCGGCATATTTGCCTTTTAGCCTTTACTTTATTACATACTTAATATTCGATTGTTATAAGATTTTTTAGGCGTATTTTCTTTATATAAGACTATAATTAGGCGATTATTTCGGGCCTAGGGTATTTTAATTTTAGGTATTATATAGTACCATTACCGGTCCGTAATAATCTTATTATATATAAATTAATATTACGTTTATAAATTATAAAAATTACATAGGTAATTATTACGTTAATATTTTCGATAACGAATTAATTAAACTTATTTATTAACGTAATAATTATTTAATTATATTTATTTCGGATAAAATTATTAATTTTTCAGTTATTTTATTAATATTTTTTTTTCCGGAATTACCGGAGAGATATTAAATTGTATATAAAGTTTTCGCAGTAAGTTACGTTATATTAACGTAATACTTTCGTACCGTTAAAGTTTCGAAATATTACGTTAATTTTTCCGTATTTTTTAATTGGAACGAAATTATTACTTATATATATCCCGTCGCTTTATACGGTTTATTTAAAATTTAAAAACCTATTAATAAAGTTAAAAATATATATCGTAAACCTTGAATTCAAAATAAATAAATTTTTTAAAAGGTAAAACGTAACATTTATTGTATTACGTTAATTAAAGATTAAAAAGTATATTAAAACCCGTTTTACTCCCTTTAGGAGTTAATTTATTTCCTAAGTAATTATTTTTTCTATATTTTTTAACAAACGGTTAATTTTTTCTTTTAAAGATTAATTAAAAAATATCCGGCCTTAAATGTATGTTATTATCTTATTATTAAAACAAAAGTTTGCCGGGGCTTTATTAAAAAATACGTAATAACATTAAAAAAACCTATAAAAGGAACTTAAATACGCTTTGTAACGGGTTCTTTATATATCCAACTTTTAACGCTTTCGTTTATTACCGTTTCGGTCCGAATAAAAACCTTTACGATTTCCTTATTTTAATTTACGCCTTAGAGTTTTTCTTTACGGTTAAAAATTATTTTTAGTTTTTTCTTAATCAGGATTATCTTAATTAAAAGGGTTTACGGGTATCCCGTAAAAAATCGGAAACGCTATTTTGATATTTCGTAATATAAACGGTAACTGGGTTATGGTTTAATAATTAAAAAAATTAGCCGCCATTTTTTAATAACTAATCGTACCGTTTTCGATTTTAGTTTTTCTTATTTTTTAAAAGGTTATCGTCCATATCCCGATAATAAAAGCTAGTGTTATATATAGGTCGTTAACCTATACGATCGGTATTTTCGTCTTTAAAACCTTATATTATTATTCCTAGATTATAACTTTTTGCTATTTTATAATTTATTCGTTTAGCTTTTTCGTTAACTTCGAAATTTACTTTAACTTTTCGCAGTATTCTTATTACGTATTAATTAAAAACCTATTATCGTACATTTTGCCGGATTTAGTTAAATTAACGTATTATTTCCGCAAGTTTTTTCCTAGGAGAAAATTTATTTTTTTAATTATTGGAAATATTGATTCCAGGATTTATTTCGTAAAATCGTTAATTTTTTTATAAAAAGTTTCGTATTTCCGATTTTTGTAAATATACGTTACGAAATTCTAAGTATAAATTTATTTACTTTCGGTAATTATCTTAAAGGTATTCGTTAAATAGCTAGTATAATCGATTTCTTCGACGGTTCCTCCGGAAAATATAAATGTAATTAAAAAGCCGTTTAATATATTATTTCGTATCATATAACGGATTTGTTTTTTCGGATATAAAGCTATATCGGGTTTTATAAGTTCGACGGGCCATAAAATATCCTAATTAGGATCGATATAACGTTAAATATTAAGCGCGTACGTTTTGGATTAGAATTTGCCTTTAAAGCGATTTTAGTCCTTAAGTCCGTTATAAATAACGAAGGACGTTAACGATACCGTTATTATTATAATTAATGAAATATACGAATAATTATTATTAATATATAGCTTATATCGTTTTAATAACAGCTAATTAATTAATAATAACGTAAATTAAACGAATAAAACTTTTAATTATTAAATATAAGGGATATTAGTTATATTATTATATTAGGCTGACTTGCGTATATTTTTCGTATGCGTATAGCTTTTATGTAGCCTAGTACCGGAACATATATTTTCCGATTAGAGGGAGCCTTTCCGTATATGGGGTGCGTTTAGCACCCCCTGCTAGCTGACAATTTCTGCAGTGAACCTTTTGCTATTTCTGCAGTGGCCCCACTTCCACCTAGCATACACCTGGCATACCTGCCAGTTTGCACCTAGTCTTCCCTTAAAGACCCCCTTATGCAAAGCATACATCCATTTTCAATTGATTTATCAAGGTGCACCTTTATTAACAAGACTTATAATAAACTTCAGCTATATTATAATAATGTTTCCTAGAACTAACGCGTTTTAAAGTGTTCTAACACCTTTATAACCTTATATAGCAGTTAATTATCGTTAGGAATTGCGATTGTAATTACAATTACAGCTGTAGTTGCGGCTACATACAATTATGTTACCAGGTGGCGGCAGTGCAGCAGGTGGTGGCAGGTGTAAAAGTGGGACTATTGCAGAAATAGCAAAAGGTTTATTACAGAAATAGTAAATCTTAATAATAAAAGGTATTTACGTAACTAAGTTATATTACAAACTAGTAAACCGTTTAAGTTATAGAAAAGTAATAAATATATCTTACTTTAAAAATATCCCCTTTTATTTCGTTTAGTTATAATTAAACTAACTATATTTAATTAACGCCCGGTAATTACGTAACTATAATTCTATTATTTCTAATCGTTAATCCTATTAAATTATAATATTAATTATAAAAACGAAGTTCTTTTAATTAAAATACTTTTCGAAATTTTTTAATAGTTATAATTGTTATATAATTATAAGCTTCGCTTATTATTAACTTATACCTCGTTTATTTAAAACCGTATCTTTTTATTAAAAATAACAGTTAAAATCCGTTCGTAATAGCACCTTTGGCGTAAATAGTAATTGAATATTTAGTCTTTGCTTTATATACGCCCTACTTGTGATAAACTCGATTTTCAACCTCGGACAGGTATATACGTAGGCTTATATAGCTCGCCCCTGCGGGAACGAACCAAAATAGGAAAGGCCTGCGGGAAGGAGCTAAATTAAGAACGAAATAAGACGAAGAGAGACTAACAGAGACGAGCCAAAACAGGAAAAAGCTTGCGGGAATAAGCCAAAACGGGAACGAAATAAAACAGGAAAAAAATTGCAGGAAAAAGTTAAAGTAAGAAAAAGCTAATAAAAACAAGTTTTGGAAAACCTTATTTGAACGAAATTATAAATATTTACGATATTTTAAAATACCGGCTTTTATAATAATTAATTTTCGAAAAATTTTAATTATAGAATTAATTTTATTATTTACTTTTATAAAACGATAATTCAGCTTAATTTAATTTAAATTTTTTAATTAACGTATTTAATTATTAAAATATTTAAAATTTTATATAAAAATCGAAAGTAATAAATTTAAAAAACGATATAAACGAAAATTACGTTATAATATTAAAAGGTTTAATTTATTATTATATCCTTAATTAAGCCCGGTATTTTTAATTAGTTACCGTTTTCCTTATAAAATTATATATCCGATCGACTTATTAATTACTTATATAAATAAATATAAATTATTTTAGCTTTTATTTAATTTTCGAATAATTATAAAATTTAATTTATTTCGTTTTTTTTAATTAATTATATAAACGCGTAAAATAAAAAAACCCGTAACTTTCCGGATAATATACCTTTCGAGCTCCTTATTACCGTTTACGTACCAACCTCCCTAAATAAACGTACGGAATCCCAAGCTATTATAACTAAGTTATAAATATCCGAACCTTAAAGGAAACGTAAACTTTTAGCTTTTATCCCGTATATATAAAATATTAACAAAACCGTATTTTTTTCATTATATCTAACTACCCCGGCAATATCGATTAACAATTTATTTCCGGTTTCGATAATTTATAACGTACGATAATATATTATTAAGTTAACGGCGGCTAGGTTATTATTAATTAATAACGCGATATATTACCTGTTATTATTATTCCTTTACGAAATTACGTTATTAAACGAATTATTAAAATATTTATTACGTATAATAAGGTTGCTATCGTTATCCTAAGCGTAATACGGACCGTTAATTTCTTAATACCTGTATTATATTAATAGTTATATAAATGGATTAATTCGTAACTAACGGAAAGCGCCGTTTCTACTTAGGTTATTACGTACGTAATTTATATTAATATAAATATTAACGAACTTAATTTCCGCCGAAGGATTTTATAAGAAACTAAATACGTA
This sequence comes from Monosporascus sp. CRB-8-3, assembly GCA_004155055.1. Taxonomy (NCBI): domain Eukaryota; kingdom Fungi; phylum Ascomycota; class Sordariomycetes; order Xylariales; genus Monosporascus; species Monosporascus sp. CRB-8-3. The sequence goes on from QJNZ01000624.1 coordinate 43,428, forward strand.
CTTAAGGTTATTATCGTAACGAAATACAAATATACCGTATAATCGGATATCGGTTTATAAGATAAATTTTACGATATATTTTATGGCGGATGGCGGATTTTACGGTAACCTCTAATTTTGTAATAAATTTTAAGTTATATTATACGATAAATTCTACCATATATTTTGTACTAAACGTTAAAATATATTCCTTATTAATTTTGCGATAAATTTTTAATAACGTATAATATTTAACGAATTTATATTTTTTCGTTATAATAATAATTTATTTATTTGTTTATTATTTACTTTATTTTTATTAATACGAAAAAGAAATTTATACGTTAAATAATATAACGGAAATAATTAAAATCGACTTATTATAAATTAGTTAATTTATTACATAATATTTTTTTAATAAATTATAGTTTTATTATAATATTATTTTTGTTTTGTTTTTTTAATATTTTATATTTCTTTTTCCGGTTTAGGTTAATCGGATATAACGCTTAATAATTATGAAATTTTGCCCGTTTAAAATTTATAATTATAAAGTTATTATTAAGCGGGTTATATAATATATTACGTAATTTTATATCGCTGTAAAAAATTTATAATTTATATATTTCCGTAAAAACCGTAATAACCGTTTTAACGAAATTTATTTTATTAATTTAATCGGCCGAATCGAATAAAGGTTATCCGGCTTAATTAAAAAATATAAAATATATAAATATATTATTATCGTAATAATACGGTAAGATTAAATCGATCTTGCCGAAATATACCGGAACGTATTTGCTTTAAATAAGCCGGAACCGGTTATGCAAGGTCGTTGGGTTCAAGCCGTATTATCCAGGCTGAGCCAAAGACACGAAGTAATTACACCAATAATTAACACGATAGATACTCTACCCAGTATCTTCGAACACGGCAACTATCAATGGTTTTCACGGTGATGAGCCGGAACCGGTTATATATTTTATTTTTATATAGTAAACGGATAAAGTCATATTCCTTAATACTTTTAACGATAAAAATATAACCGTAAAATAATAACCGTATTTTAAAAAATAATTTAACCGATATAAATAAATAAAATAAAATAAGTTTACGTTCGGGTTACGATTTTCGACTAATTAAACCCGGATAAAACGTAAAAGTTTTTATCGGTTAATATGCCGATACTTATAATTATAAAAATTAAAATATTTCTTATTTATAAGTTCGCCGTTTGCTAATTTTAACAAATGTTATTAGGTACAAAATAGCCGGTTTTATTAAATGTATTTATTTTATTTATTACCTTTATCCTATTTCCCGTTTTACCTTATTATACTCGTTAAAGTAACCGCTTTTTAATATTAACGGGTAAATTAACGAATAAAAAAATTACCTTTTTTTTCGTCGTAATTTTTATCCTGCCGTATAATATTATTATTTAGTTATCGGCAATAAAATCGTATTTAAATAAATAAACGTTAAAATTCTTTTTAATTTTAAAGTTTATAAAGTAATACTTAAAGTTATTTACGTATTATCGTAAAAATATTTTTTAATACGTTTTTGTATTTTATAACTTATATATTAAAATTTGCGGCCCGGTTATATTATAACGGTAATAACGGTAATATATAAAGGGTTTAGAAAATAAAAGCAAAAATTTATACGACGGTAATACGGTAAAGTTTATTTTCGTTATCGTTTAAAATATTTAAGTTCGGTATATATACGGAATAATAAATAATAATAAGATTATCGGGGATATAAAGGAAAACGAAGGCTTTTCCCGTATATATATAACCGTACCGGATATTTCTGTTAAGTATATAAAAAAAAAGCTAAATAATGATAATGGTAATAAATGATTTCGACGTAAATACGAAATCCTTACCGTTTTTATTAATAACATTACGTTCCGGTTAGATTTCCGATATTAAACCCGAAACGATTTCGTTTTTTATTAATTTATGCGGCGCCTTACATTTAATTATAAGTACGGGAATATTTTAGCCGTCGGAAGTTTTATATATATAAAATTAATTGGTTAATTTGCCTTTATTTTTTTTCGCCTAGTAAAAAGCCTTAAATCCAGGTTACCTTAAGGCTAACGTTATAACTTCGGCGCCGTTATTTCCGCTAATAAATATATGCTTAAAAAATTCGGAAACGGGGTTAACAGTATCGCCGAAATTTGTATAGCTTTCGAACGTTACGGATCTTTAAAGGTTAAAATTATTCCGTAATAATAAATTACCGTATATATCGTTTATTAATTTTTAAATTACGTTTTCGATCGTATTACGTTCGAAATACCGAAACCTAAATCACGAGCCTGTTATGCGACCTGGTAAGCGGCGGACACTTCATAGCACCGCTCAACGAGAAAGCGAAGCGCAACAGGAGATCCATAGCCTTCGTGCTCACCCTGACCGGCGCGATTTGTGGCGGATGGTTATCGAAGGCCACCGGAGCTGTGCAGCCGAGTGTATGGCTAGTCGCGGGGATTAAGGGCATGATAGCACTTTCTGGGTAACGTGGCAATTTTAAGATTGCGGGCTACTGCGTTCGCAGGTCATCACCGTTTACAATTCGACCATTAGCTGGGAATCCGGTTGTTGTAAATAGCTTGTAGAATGCAGCCGTGGATAGCGACCTTGAGCGCTGATAGGACGGCTCGACGGCCTTGTCCCAAAGTACCGTGGTATACAAGCTTCCTTCTCATTCTCGTGTTGTTGTTGTTGTTGTTGTTGTTGTTGTTGTTGTTGTAGTATTTAACGCGGGGGGAGCGGCCGCGTAGCGGCTACTCCATAGCCTCCCTTAGGGCATAGGGGCGTGCTAGGCTGGGAACTTTTTACTCTAAGTACATAGAGACCCATCTAGCAGGTCATGTCCGAAGACGTGGTGCCTGAACGGCAGTCCGCGCTGTTTCCTCCCTACGGCCAAGTGAGGGTAGTGCATAGCAGGTTCTGAATGATATTATCGGGCCGTATAGGCCAGTATCGAGGCTTCGAGGCCGGGTCCGTGGGCGTAAGCGTCCTTGGGCACGCGCGGTTGCGTATTATAGCAAAGCAATAATTGGGTCCCCTTTATAACTCCGATTTATTCTCGTGTATACGCCCGAGGAGCGTGCTGCTTAACCTCAAAGTCGCCCTGGCTACCAGATCCCACCTTTAGAAATGGGCATCCTTTTTGTGGAACTATAATTTTATGCTTCCTCACCACATGTACCCTTACAATCGAGGGACTAGGAGATAGCCCGTAAGGCTTCTTATAACGTGTCGTGAATCGGACTGCTTAGCCAGGGGCTCTGGGAGTCCACGAGGAACAGTGATTGGTATAGGGGCCGTCGTCCAAACTGGCCCCACCTTAATAGAGATGTTTTTCCTTATCGCTTTATTCCATATTTCATCATGTAATAAACGTCCACCAACATGGTGGCCAAATGGATCACGGTCGCCACACCATCCCCCATATCGTGACGCCTTCGCCATTCTTCTTCGGTGTCCCATCGGGACCCACGCCCCCCTTTCCTAGAATGATCTCGCCCACTTCTTGGAACCCGTGTTTTGAGAAGAGCCGGCGTGAGTCCTGGGTGGTCGCCTCCAACCAGAGCGGGCGGCCGTCGCCGCGGGCTTTGTCCTGCATATACGAAAGGACTTTGCTGGCTAATCCCTGATGCCGCCTTTCGGTAGCTGTTCCCATCCAGACGACATACCAATACGCATTGGCCTCCTCTTTGGAGAGTACCTTTTCCTTCAGCTCCTCGGCGGTCCCGGTGTAACCATAGATCATGCGCTGCAAGTATTAGTGAGCAATCGCAAACATAGCAATTAGTTATATGGGTAATTACCCTGGCACACGTGAACCCCACAGTCATCACTAGTGGTATCAGTCCCGCCTGGAGGATCGTAAAAGGATTTTCCGCCTTCCGCCCCGGTGGCATGAGAACGCCGCAGGATCCCCAATCCGCAGCCTCAACTATTTTTCCGTCATTCAACGCGCAGGCCTTGATGAAGGCGTGGAAGGCCTTATGCCGACTTAACTGACGCCTATCCTCGGGGATGTCATGGAGAAAGTAGCCATAGACAGGGTCGCGGTCGAAAGCGGCAGCCAGGATATCCGCCGCCTTATCGACTCGTTCTATTGTGTAAGTCAGTGGCTTAGAATGCTGCCAATGGACCCAATGGGCTTAAATGCGCAAGGCTAACCTTTGCCCCCTGAAGTGACCTCTGCTGCGTTATTTGAAGCCATTGCATCTGATTGATGCAGTAGACGAGATTTGGGTTTCTCGACGCTATGGACGAGAAGAAGTCTCAATATTCTCGTTGTTGATGGATTACGCTTGACTTAAGAATATCTACATTTCAGCTATAAATTTGTAAGCCACAGCCACAAGTTGGAGGGGTATATTTAATTAGTTACCTCCACCCTCCCACTGTCTCTGAAAATCCGGTTACGATGTAGCTCTCCATACAATTTATATGGGAAATAACATTGAGGCAACATCAACCGCAAACGATTATCGTAAGTTGCGCCTCTTACTATTTCATAATATCTAACACGATTTTACTGCAATTAAAGCTATTTACGCGTTATCTTAATTAATATTAAATAAAACTTAACTTGCACATATTAAAAGTACCTGCTTTATCTTGTTATTCTTAAAGAATTTTTTCCGTTACGTTAACTGTAATAATAATTAAATAGAATGAAACGTTACGTAAAAAAGCTAGGAAATGAAAAAGGAAATAATAAAGGTATTTTTGCATGCAGAATGCAGGGGAGTGTATAAATTAGCTGTTAGGGGAATAGTGCGGGGCAGTGGCGGTAACTAACTAAATATACCCCTATAACTTGTGTAGGGTACTAGGATGAATAGACATTAGTGAAATGGGACGGGATCACTCGGTCCTGGTCGGTTAAGAACTAAAGAGATTGTCACGATTGAGCCCACGGCTGGAGAGATTTTGAAGGCAAAGGCAAAATGTATTGTCAGTGTTGAAGCCGATGATAGCTTGTGACGAACTTGGGGTTACGCCCAGCGAAATGAACTCCTAGAATTACATGGTTAGCTCGGAGGAACTGATCAACCGAGACAGCTGCTAAGTCCCTGGACCATTTCATTAGTGCAGTTAGATGATTGGTTAAACCTTACTTGCTTAGGCTGTGCCTATGCAGGTTAATTTCAGCCGCACGCGGCGCCTCGGCCGCTGCCGCACACGTGGAGGGCCGCAACCTTAACTCTTACTGTTCACTTCGGTTAAATTAGACTGAAAGAGTCCTAGGGGGAACCGTTTCCTGGGAGCATCTGAAGCTATGGAACTTTGTTTATATTTTCTTGTCCGCTGTGCTAGTGTAATCGTTGAAATCTTGGAAAGGAGGCGCGTGCTTTCGTCACTTGGTCGCGTTAAACAACACGACTTCGCTGTGCCAATCCCGTTTCGTACCTGTAGCTGAACACTTCCGTCAGGTATGCATGAGCTTGGTACGGTTGTAACTTCGTATAGTCATCACAGACGAAACATCTTCTTTGATAAGTTAACAATAGATAATGCTTGTGGTCTGACCTTCTCCGGCCATTTATACCCAGACGAGTTCCTCCGGTTTATTGAGTCTCCAAACCGAAAGAGCCCCCCTTTGCTTTCATTGCACCCTCGGAACCAGCTCCACAATGCCTCAAACCCACCTCCCCACAATCGACTTATATACCGTTCTTGGCATCAACTCAGAGGCCGACCAGACTACAATAAAGTCCGCCTTCCGCGACACATCTTTGGTTTGTCATCCGGACAAAGCGGGAAATAGCGGGGAAGTACACGAAAAGTACGTAAGGGTTGTTGAAGCATACAAGGTTCTCTGACTCCTCGCGGAGGGCAGCATATGATGAACAACTTCATCGACCCAAAGCAAACAACAGACGCCATCCATCAACTGCCAACCAGCCCTATCGGGCATCTGCGGGCACTATTCCCAAGCGGCAGTCGGGATTTAAAAAGAGGACGGCCAATGATATATTCAATGACTTTGGCGGGCAACGCGCATTCCGCCTGGCATTTAACAACATGAAGCCTCAGTGGTATGATGCATCGAAAGCTTCACCTCCGAAGAAGCTCCCAGTTGCCCTAGCCTATGGAGATCTGCTCGAGCAAGTCCTCGCATACCCGGTACGTCTTGACGCTGTTAGGTGATTTTGGAATAACACCTTCCGTAAGCTGGACAGAATCGTACCCAAGACCAACGGCGACTTCTAGACAGCAATAGAGAGGGCCAGGGGGGATGTCGAGGCTGCGGAATCCACGTTATAGTCGTTAATAATTGAGCTCAATATGTTGAAGAGCAGCATTAACTCCGGCTGCTTGGATGATTGCTTCCGAATCTCAGATAAGATGGACTTAATATTCGAAGCGGTGGATCATATGCGGCAGTCGGCGGGGCAGGATAACCCTGTTATCAAGCCAATAAGTCGCTGCGGACGCAACCAGAAGAATGTCCCGTCAACCAGCTTCTTCAGCTCATGAGAGGATGGCCCGCAATACATTGAAAGTAAGTGGATGTCACGCCATTCCCGGTTCACAGAATGCAGATAGGTGGTGATCTAGAACGAGAGAGGGACCCTGCCCACTAGGCTTGAAGTCATGGTAGTTTCCCAAGCCGTAGATTCAAGTAATTCCTCGGAGGAGAACCTTTTACTTAATTCATAGCGAATGTAGTTCTCTGACACTGTGTTGTAATTGTTCAATTGAAGATATTTGCGATACTTTCAGCAGATCCTGCGATCGTGAATCGTACGTACACTCGGAGATACCGGTGAGTTTATACTGCGGGGACCCTATAAAATGTTTATGTAGTGGGGGTTGCCGAAGCTTGAATGATGCGGAGATGATGTGACGGTGATGCAGGTGTAGACGCTGAACGTGACGTCATGATGGCAATCACTACTTTACCGGAGACTTGGGCCCTAGACGGAAGAGGGGACCCGAAACACGGAACCAGTCATGGTGAGCCTATTAGAAAACTGTTAATTATTCAGGTGATGACCATATAGACATCCAGGTACTGGCCAATAGTATCATTTTGAATGTCGTCTTACCATTACATACTAGGTACATGCTGAAGCTTTGGCCATTGGTCCGGAGCGAGCATTTCAGGTAAGCAGCGAGCTTACCTCTCCTCTATACCTGGGTATGCATCCAGAGGTGGCTTTATGGAATTCAGGCACGTATGCAGGCACATGCACGTATTACGTGCTCGATCAACATACCTACGTAGAGAACCTCTATTAAGTAAGCTGGTGACGATTGGTTTCGTCACTCTTTAACTCCCTTATATCGAATATAATTTCCACCCCCAACGGCTGCTGTAACTTCCCGGGACCTTCACATTCAGTGACAATCTCCTCCCCGAGCATAACCCTGGATAATTCTTCATAATCACCGAACCTCATCTACGCCTAAATCCTTCTTTACATACGCGCGTAGCACATATTCCTGAAGCCTCGATAAGTTTCTTTCGAGATGCTTCGTCGTGCCATCAGACCAGCCAACCTCACTAGAATCGTTGGCGCGCAGGCCAAAGCGCAGCCAATGGTCCCACGAGCAATTGGTGTGCAGAGTCGAGTACAGACATGCATCATCGCTCGCGGTTATGCCCAGGACAAGTACTTCTTCCCAGATGAGCGCAACGAGGGCTTGGAACACAGTCAGGTCTTCAAGGTCAGCCAGGCAATCCAGCAAGACCACCAGCAATTGGAGTTCTACTACAACAAGATCGTCGATTCCAAGGATCAGGACGAGCAGAAGCGCTATCAGAATGCCTTCGTATGGGAGCTCGCCCGTCATTCCATTGCCGAGGAGCTTGTCGTGTATCCTGTCCTCGAGCGCGACGTCTCGGATGGCAGCGGCCGCGCACAGAAAGATCGCGAGAAACATCAGGAGGTACCGTAGGCCTGGGAGCTAGCCATTCACCAGTTACTAACAGATGTCAAGGTCAAGGAGATGCTATACACATTCCAGAAACTCAGCCCTAGCGACTCCGACTTCATTCCCACCATCAAGCGTCTTTGGCAGACCCTGAGCCAGCATATCAGGGAGGAGGAAAAGGAAGATCTGGTCAAACTGGAAGAGGCCCTCAGCATGTCCCAGACCAAAGAGCTGTCTCGCGCGTTCGAGAAGACCAAGTCGTTCACGCCAACTCGCAGCCATCCAAGCTCTCCGGACAAGCCACCGTTCGAGACGGTCGTCGGTCTCATGTAAGTAATTCTGCATATCACAGATATGCTTCTCTACCCTTCTATTCTTCGTTCGCGCTAGACTGCCTTGGTGCGGAGTTGCGTCTCCATCTCTGTTGTAGATATAGTAGAGCGTTATCCATGGCTTCTAAGGCGACATAAGTTAACCTCGCGCGTGAACAGGACGGCTCCAATTGACAAGCTCAGAGACTTGTTCCGCAAGTTTCCTGATGATGACAAGGCTCAGAACCCCGGATCGTCCCGGCCGCCGAGGTGAGCAAGTGTGGACCAAGGAATTGTTTTGTCTTTTGGAGTTCTGCTAGGCAGTACCACTGGGTTAAACGGGGAAGACGGCTAAAGGACGCCTACCCCTGATATACACGTTTTGTACTGGAATGGGGCTTTAAACTGCGTCTTGCTGAAAATAAGGGATAGAACTTCAATTGAGCATTGCTAATGGACTACTCTGATAACCAACTTTGTCTCCCCGATTTGACACAATCTGGTATACGTTGGATTTAGTACTTTTAAGACCAGATGTATGAGTCCGAACCCACAAGACATGTACCACGCAACCCAGATCGCCGGAAACCCCACTGACTCATTATCCATGCGCTCTGTTGCCATTCCCCCTTTCTGGAAAGGCGATGTCTTCTTGTCGTAGCCCTAACGATGGGGTCGAAAGCAGCTCCACCAAGTCTGGGGGCGTGGCTCTGATACGGTGAACCTTCGCAGTAACCCGACCACGGATACGAAAGCTTAGATCCTGGTCCGTCCACCGCGGTCATTATTAGAAAGTCAATCTTTTGCATCCCCGCTTCACCTCACTCACTCCAGTAGTCCCCTCATAAACAAGGTTCTCAGGGCCATAAAACATAGTGATCTGGGCTAGGGCCTATAGTTCTCCCCGTACGGTCTTACTGAAGAGTCGGGTTTCCCGGTGATTATTTCCGCCTCTAAATGAGCGGGGTGTAAGGGGGAGACGCTCCTATGGCTGGGCATATCCCTTTCGGTGAGTTCCTCTTACCTAGCTACAACGTTATATAGGGTTCCGGGGTGTGCCTTGATTTTACGCCCCGCTACCGGTACCATAAGGAACTGGCTTGCCCAACACGAGGGACGGATGGCACTCTGCCCGTCAAGGTGCGTCGCCGCGAGGTTACCGTCGCGAAGAGGTTGTAGCTCTCGAACCATGGGAAACGCCCCTTTCCGCCACAGACCGCAAAACATCGACCAGGCTTTGCGCTTAGCTTTCTGTGTCTACGACCGTTCGGCAGTGGGGCGGCCCCCCTGCCCGCTGGCTGACGAGTGGTATATAGTAGGGGTAGGGGTCAGATTGGAGTTGTTGAGGCGGTATAATTGACAGGGTCCGAGACGTTTGTCATCGGGATCATGGAACACGTGAGCGATTGATACTGTACCATGGGCTTCGATGCCCACCTGTATCCTGGAATAGTCGACTCTGAGGAACTGAGCCCAGCATTGAAGGGCATCTGGAATGCAATTTATTTGGGGAAGGTATGTTGTATGGCATTCTGTCGCGTGACCGAAAACTATCCGAACGGTACTATCCTCCGAGCGAAATCCTTCCGGTTCGGATGATGCGAGTCTGACCAAAAGTTCCGCCGACGGGATTACTGCCCCGAACGATTATAAGTATCGTGCTCGCGAAGAAAAACAAGAAAATGGAAAGCCCATTAAAACTGCATTCTTACTTGCATCCACTATTACTGTTCGCACCGTCCCAGCAGCTTGCCAGCGCCTATGATAGATCATGACGAGTCTAGTCGATAAAGTGGCTAGTGATGCCGAAGCTCGGAAGCAGCTAGTCATACCGGAGGCGGTCCTATCGTCGCCATTTGGCTCACTGGTACTAGAGACGATCCGAGCGACTGAAGCCAAAAAGAAACTGGTGGTGCCATGGAAGCTCGACGAGCCCTATGACCAGCCCTATCATGTCTTTAACGAACCGGCGCAAGTGTGGGAACCAAGGGCGTCCGCAAAGCATAAAACCAGCGAGGACAGGGCTCAGCAACCGAGTGATAATAGTCCTAGCCCGGTCGACGGACCCGCATTATATAGCTGGAACATTGACCAGATGCTGCCGTTCGCCAAGGCCAGGATGGAAACCGCCCTGGCATACTTAGAGCGCCTGACATCGCGGCTCCCGTCCGAGACGGCCGCCGTCGTATTTCTCCAGGAATGCACCGTACCTTATCTCGAAATCATTGCAAGGAGCCACTGGGTGAGGGAGAGATTCTACATCACCGACGTCGACGCCTCGAACTGGATGTCAGGACACGCAGGCACCACCATGCTCGTCGACCGACGGCTGTCGGTTGCCGCGTGCTTCCGCGTCCACTTCTCCCAGACGCTCGTGGATCGCGATGCCCACTTTGTCGACGTCATGATGCGGCGGCTGGGGACGAGTGGCAGTCCGAAGTCGGCCCACACAAACATCAGGCTATGCAACGTGCACCTGGAATCGTTCGACTGGGAGACTCCCCTGCGGCCGGCGCAGATGCGAATTATCGCCGAGTATGTCCATAAGGATGGCATGGACGGGGCCGTAGTTGCGGGGGATTTTAACTCCCTGCAGCCGTACGATAGGACTTTGCACACGGAGCACAACCTCAAAGACGCGTTTCTCGAGTCCGGGGGCCAGGAGGATGTAGAAGCGGGCTTTACGTGGGGTCTCCAGTCTCCTGAGGTGATGAGGGCGGACGGACCCTCAAGGCTGGACAAGATCATGTTCGCTGGGGCCTGTCTTCAGTTACGACGCTTTGAGATCTTCGGCAGGGATGTGCAGCTGGAAGACCAGGAAAAGAGGGCTGAGTTGATCCGACTCGGCTGCGAAAAGCCGTGGGTTACTGACCATCTGGGCGTCATGGCCGAGCTACATGTCGCAAAATGATGTCAGTTCGCTGCGCTCAATCGGGCCCAACCTTTATAGGTTCTATTTCGCATAATTACGGGGATGCGCAATCGTTTGTGTTGCTTCAACATTGGTATAAGCGAATAACAAACTCTTGCATGAACGGAGATCCCTTGCAAGCGTATGTCAAGCCAAGTGATGCCTGTACATCCAGGGAATAACGGCCCCTATAGAAATCCGATATAAATGCTGACCTAGACCTTCTCAGCGTACAGGCTTGAATGGCTATATGAATATGAGGTCTAACGTTTCTAACCGTGTCTCTTGGCAGGCGGTAAGTTAGCTCGCAACATTTTTATTATTTGAATGACGATGCCGTTGCTTTATCATATACGTGGAAAGCATCCGAGGATAAAGATCCAGCAAGTAGTAGTTACATAATTAGTGCAAACTAAAGATAGAGGCCAGTTCTTCCTATCTATGAGACCCTGACATTACACACTGAAGTATATACGGCTGAAGGAAAGGAATTTATCAGGTTGACCTTTAAAAGGTCCTAAATAAAAAATAAGGGTAACGAAACCTCTTTAAATATGTATAAAAACAATTACAACTAAAAGAAACTTATAGGCGTAATATATAAATTAATTCTCCCTATGTTATTAATTAAACGAAATTAAGGTTTAACTATTTAATCGTTTTTAAATAAATTTAATATACCCCCTTAATTATTAAAAAATTAACAGTTAAAACTTTTATAACTTTAAATATTCTTTTTTTAAAAATCGTAATATTTTAAAAAAAACTAAAAGTAAAAAAATTAAATTTTTATCTTTAAATCCCGGTAACAAAGATTGAAATAAAATAAAACTTTTAATAAATTTTAAAATTATTTTTTTAAGTATTATAATTTAATATAATATTATTAAAGTATAAAAGCTTTATTAAAAATTACATTAATAATTTAATATTTAAAGTAATTTTAAAAAAATTAAAAAAAAAAGAAAAATATAACGGAAACGAATAATTAAAAAACGGAAATAATCACTCTTAATTACTAGGTAATAGTAAAAATAAAATGATAGTTTTTTAATTTTTTTAAACTTTAAAACAACATTTTGAAAATTTAATAACTAAATGAATTCTTAATATTATTATAACCTAAATAATTTAATAAATTTATTCGTTATTATCGTTTTAATAAATATGTATTTAGTCTTAACTTTCTTTATAACGTAAATTTTTAGAAATTAATAATTATAAACGTTAATATATTTTAATTTCGTAATTAAACACATCGTTTATTTATTATCCGCCTAAATAATTAACTTTTTCTTTAACTTTAAACTTATAACTTTAAAAAACTTTTATATTAAAAAATTCCCTTAACGGTTTATAATAAAGCTAATAATTTTACGTCTATATTTAAAATAATAACTATATTTTACTTTTTTACTTTTTATACGATTAAATTACCGAAAAATAATATTATAAAACCTTAAAAACTTTTACGGTTAAAATTATCGTAAAAATACGTTAGTTACGTATAATAATAATTATATATTAAAATTCTTATCGTTACCTTATTAGATAACGAAATAACGTATATAAAAATTATAAAATAAATAAAGATTAATTTCTACTATATCTAAGCAAATATTAATCGATTTATATAATAAATTACCGATTTTTTCGAAATATAACTTTTTCGACGTTATAAACGTTTCGCCTTTATATTTTTTAAAACCTTTTTATTTAAAAACTTTAAAATAACGTTTTTTAAACTTTAAAAACTTAAATTATAAAATATATTATTTAGTAAATATCTTATATTAATTATAATTTCTTAACCGGGAAATTACGTAAAATATATTTTTAAAAAAATTATGTTAATTTCGTAAAAATTTTCTTTATACGCATTATGTTTCGAATTTTATATATTATAATTATGTTATTAGCGTAGAAAAATAAAAATTATTAATTGTTAATTGTAATGTATAAATTATTTAAAATAAATTTTAAACTTAAATTCTTTATATTTAAAAAAAAAATTCGTTATTTTAAGAATAATAATCGTTTTAAACCGTATAAAATTCTTAATTTTTTTAAATAATAACCCGGACGTATAAATCCTTATAAAAAAGGTATATATACTAATTTATCGATTACGTTATATAAAAATACGTTAAAAATGTTAAATTAATAAAACTTAAAATTAAATCGAGTTATTATAACTTTTAACATACGAAAAACTTTTCTATTAATAAAAAAACGTATATATTAAAATCCTTATAAAATTAAAAATTGCCTTAGAAAATTTAATCTTAAATTTTTAAAAGATCTTATATTTATTAAATGTCGCCAGATGTAGTTATTTATTATTGGAGCGTTAAAAGGATTAAAAGGGCTTTGATTTATGGCCCTAGGATTGTAAGGACAAAGAAGTTATAGCTATATCTGGCTGCTT
>QJNZ01000625.1:0-56955 GCA_004155055.1 Monosporascus sp. CRB-8-3
TGGGTAATGGTGGCGCGTTAGGGGGGTGGAGCGTGAGGGGGGGGTCCGACTTACGTAGCAAGATACGTCAGCGCCGTAGAGGCATTACAGCATATAGATCATAACCTATGATTGCGATGATTATATTGAAGTCCTAGTAGGAAAAGACATTGCTTGATCGGCCAGTTGGTGTTAAATGTATTGGGATCAGATTGAGAGGAACAATACGGGTATGTTAAGGACTAGTCTGAAACTTGCCTTTTTTCCCTGAGAGGGGAATAAGCAATTAGCTATATAGCGGCTTCCCCGTAAAGGTATCGTAACGATAACGTAATAATAATATGTCGGACGGTTAACGTTACCTTAGTAACGCGTAAAACCTTTTATAATTTTTAAACTTTTAATAAAGTTTTTTCTTTTTTAAGCCTTTATTTTTAAAAATTTAAATAAAATTATTTTTATTACGTAATATAGTTAATAAGTTACTTTTATAAAACGGGCGTAATAATTTTATAATAAATAAAAATAATTAATAATTAATAATATAACTTAACTTATATAATTTTTTTAAATAATATATTTAAGATATTCTATAACGAAATAATTAAAGTACTTAAAATTCAGCCTTTAGAAAATTTTTACCGCTTTTAGTATACCGTTTTTAGTATATATAAAAATTTTTTTTATTTTCGCGTTCGCCGATATATAATTTATTATCCGTTTGTAAAAAGTTCGCCTTTTTTAAATTCGTTACGGGTTTTTATATATTTCCGTTATTAATTAATAACGAAGTAAATTTTTATTTATGTTTTATTTTTAATTTTATTTTTTTATTTTTTCGTTATAACGTTGTAGAATTTTTTTAAAACGTTTTTAAAATAGTTTTTTCTGTTTAAAAAACGTACGTATATTTTATAAATATTTTTCATAATTTTTCTCTTTTTTATTAATAATTCGTTTTAAATTCTTTCGTAATATTTCGTATTTATATTATACGGTAATTATAATTTATTTATCGGGTTATCTTAATAAGGCTAATAAGGTATTTTAAAATATTAATAACTATATTACTTTTTATAATAATAATAAGGTAACAATTAAGGTAATTTTTATATTTTGCTATTATTTAAAACAAAGGTTATTAATTTATAACAATAACTTTTTAAATTTTTCTATTTATTTATAAATGATTTCGAAAAAGCGTTTTAAAAAGTTATTAAAATAGACACTAAAATTATAGTAAATTAAAGTTTTTTAAAAAGAATTATATTTTTAATATCGCCGAAATAAGTTTCTTTTATTTTTTTAACGAAACTTTTATTAATATAACGTATAAGTTAAAAAGGTTTAAATTTTTATTAAAATTAATTTTAAGGAGCTTTATTAAGCATTTAAGCAAAATATAAATCTTTTTTATTATTTTATAGTAACGAATTTCATATTTAATTTATTATTAATATAAGTATTTTTTTAGGTTTGTTACTTAGATTTTCTAATAGATAATAACGTAATCATTATCGATTTTACGGTTTGCTTTTTTTTTTTTTTTTTTTTTAGGGAGATATAAAATAGGTAGAAAATACCCGCGCCGTTTTCGATATAAATATTTAGCGATTTTTTTCTTATAATTGTTATTAACTTTTTACAAAGGATAAATTAAATAAATTATTATTATTATTAAGTAATATTTTAACGTTATTAAAAGTAAAGATAATAAGAATATCGAAAATAATAATAATAACATTTAAACATTTTTATAATAGTTAAATAATTTCTTTTTTAATATTATTATAAGTTAAATTTAAGTTTTACTTTAAAATATTTAATAAACCGTAAATACCTTATTATAAGGAAGATATATTTAAAGGTTCGGCGGTAACTCCTTTTACTAAAGAATACGTAATAATTAACGTTTTTTTATATTTCGACTTTTTATTATAATGTAATTTTTAGATTACTTTTTATTTTAATTTTTATACTTTAATAACGTTTTATATAAGGTAACAGGTTTTTTAATAAGTAATTATAAGGTTTTTAAACTCTTTTTTAAATAAGAAACCTTTTTATTTTATAAAATATTATTTATTTTTGCTGTTTTATTAATACGTTAAGATTTTATTTTTATTTTTTAACGTTTTCCGCTTTTATATTAATATCGATTATCCGTTTTTCTTTAAAGTTACTTTTATAATATTACGTTTTTAATAGTAATATAGGGAAACCGTTATAGATTTTATTATATAAAAATAGGAATTATATTTTATAAGTTAACATTAAATATATAGTTGTTATAATTTAAAAAGATTTAATATATTTATAAAAAAGCTTTTATTAAGCCTTTATTAATTAATATATAGCCTAATAGCTTAATAGTCGCGAGCCTAGGTGTTTCTTTTAATTGCGACAGGTTTGGGCACCTTGTTTCGGTTAATCTTAAAAGATAACTGGTTTAAATCCAGTTTGGGTTACCGTTCTTTTAGGTAACGCCAGCTTAAAAAAAATTAAACCAATTAGGGCTTCGGCTCCGTTACCGTGTCGGCGATAATTAAAAGGTGGCTGGTGGGATTAGTTACGATTAGGGGCGTTGGAAATTAATTAATTAATCGGGTGTTTTTATCGTTAGTTGCCGTGTTATATAACCCGTATTGCGTTTTTCCGGCTTTTGGCTAAGAAGGGACGGTTTTTAAGGGGGTGTTTTCCGGTTGCGTTTATGTAATTTTTCGTGTACGTATTTAGTGAATGGATTAGCTTTTTGTACAGCTAGCTAGATACCTTAATCGCATTTTACCTTGCATTAATTAATATATTTAATAAAAAATTATTAATTACTCTTTTTAAAAGCTTTTCGATAAACGGCCTTTATTATAATCCTTTTATACCTATTTTAAATTTTATAAAAATGTTTTTATTATAAATCCGTTTTTATACCGTTATAACTTTTCCTAAGTTATTTTAATAAGTTTAAAATTTTGAAATTATTACGGTATAAACGTAATATTTTTAAAGATTTAAAAAATATATTTAAAAAACGTTTTTATTAATATTATTTTAATGGTTAAATAGTAATTATTATTATTTATAAAGTATATTATTAATAAAGATAACGTTTAATTTATTTATTTTAAATCGTGAAATATTCGTAAATAACATTTTAACGACTAATTTAAACGTTCCGTTTATTCGTTTATTTATAAATAAAAGCTATATTTAATTTCCGTTTAATTATATAAAATTTATAGCGGGTTTTTAAAAAAATATTTATAAATGGAAAACCACGGTTAAAAACTATACCGTCGGCTATATTATATTAAGTAAAGATATAAAAAAAATATTTAGGTAAAACTCTTAACGGTAAACCCTATTATTAACGTAATATAATAAATAGATTTCGTTGATTTATTTATTATAATAAAAATAAGGTTATAATCTTTTTCGCCGTATAATTTTATATATAACGGTAAATTAATAATAAAATTTATAATAATTTCCTAAAATAAATAATCCGGAATCGACAACGAAATAAGTTCTATATAAAATTAAAATAACGCCGCCTTAAAATTCTAATATTTTACTTTTATGTTTTTTAAAAAACATTCCGAATTAATTATTTATATATTTTCGTAACGCTTAAATAATTTAATAACGTTTTATATAAGCGAACCGAATATATAAACGAAATAAATAAATTTTAAAACGATTTAATTACTTAACTTTAATTATTTATTTATTAATATTAATAATATAAAACGGTTTATGAAAAAGGCGAAAATGAATTTAGTTATTTAGGTTAAAAAATAAACGCCGAAATTTCACTATGCGATATTTAATTTTATATACGAAATTACTTAAATTACGTTATATAAACGATATAACGGTAAACGTACCCGAATTAATATTATTCTCAATTCGCGGAAATTAACGCTAACGGAAAAAAAATTCGATTATCGAACGAATCTTTTATGTAAATACGCAAATATTCCTTATTTAGCTTTAATATATTACAAAATGGTAAATTTAGTATTTATTTAACGTATTACGATATATATCGGAATTAGTAAAACGTTTAACTTTATTAAATAGTAAGAAATATTTGAAATATTTTTAAATCGGAAAATAAATTATTAATAAGTTTTATACGAAAATCTAACGGTATTTCGTATGTAATTTAAATTTATTTAAGTTATAATTTCCACGAAATAAAATTTCTAATAAGGTCTTTTATAATAATATATATAATTATTATTAATATTAAAAAATATAAATTTTTTTAATAAACTTAACAAAAAAATCGAAAATAATTTATAATAATATAAGCTATTAATTTTTAAAGTTAAACCGTATTTTTATTTATTATCCTTACGGAGAAAAATTACTTTTTTTACTAGTTCGCCGATAACCCACTTTTATCCGATTAAAAAATTACTATAAACGAAAATAATAAAATAATAAATAAACTAGGTTTAAAATAAATTAAACATTTCGATAAATATAGTAAAACGCGTATTGAAAATTCGAATCGTTTTATTATTTTCGACCGTTATTAAAATTATTATTCGATTAAATTCGAAAATTATTATAAAATTAATAATATTATTATACTTTATATATTTAATTATCTTTTTTTTCAGTTTTATCTTTTCGATATAATTTATTTTTCCATATTAAAACCCGTTTATATGTTATATATTAAAAGTTTTATATAACTTTACTTTATTTATATTACTTAAAAAAATTTGTCGCCGGTTTTTATGATACGTTTAAAGTTACTATAACGACCGATAATATTAAATCTGGATTTGTAAAACGGGACTTATTTTGATTGATTTTAATTATATTTTTATTTACTTTTATTAATTCCGTTATTTCCTTACCTATCAAAATTCTTAAAAATATTATTAAACCAACTTAACGGAAAATTTATTTGTAAAAAAAAAAGAAAAGTAAAAAAAAAGAATTATTAATATAGCTTGACAACAAAAATAATTAAATGGGTTAATTTTTAATAAAAAGTAACTTGATAGTTTTTGTACGAAATCATTTTTTTTTTAGGAAAAAAGGGTTATTTTTGCGAAACGAATTACGTCTTTAGTAAATGCCGGAAAATTAAAAATATACGTTTTTAAGAAAAAGGAATACTTATTATAAAAAGAATACAGGTTTTTATAATTAAAAAAATGGTAATAAATTATTATAACTAATAAATGCTGAAGGGAATTATTAAAAAAAGGTTTAAACGAAAGAACGAAAATAAAACGTTTATAGTAAGCCCGGATATAATGCGCGTATTTGTAAGGAAATTATAAAGACGTTTAGTAATAAAAATTTCGATTAATTTAAATTTATTATTTCGAAATTCGAAAAATTATTCGTTTCGCTTATATATTTAGTTCTTTTATATAGTACGTTATATAAAAATTATAATATTAATAAATATAATTTTTACATATAACGTACTATATAAGCGAATTGCTTATATAAGCGAATCGTTCGTTTTTTACGCTATTTTAATTACGTAACTTTAATCGTTTATTTTTTAATACTAATAATATAAAACGGTTTATAAAAAAAAACAAAGATAAACTTAGCCGTTTAAGCTAAAAAAAAAACCCGAAACTTAATTATAAACGGCTTTATATAATATATAATATTCCCGAATTTACTTTAAGAAACCGATATAACGGTAAAATTTACCAAACCGATATTATTTTTAATTTGCGAAAATTAATATTAACTAAAAAAAAAATCGATTATCGAACAAATTTTTAATTTAAATACGTAAACGTTTTTTATCCGGTTTTAGCATATTAAAAATATAGCAAATTTGTTATTTATTTAACGCATTACGATACGTATCGGAATTAATTAAACGTTTAATTTTATTAAACGGTAAAAAAAATTTAAAATGTGTTTAAATTAAAAAATAAATTATTAAAAAGTTTTATATAAAAATTTAAAAGTATTTTATAAATAATTTACGCTTATTTAAGTTATAATCGCGAAATATAATATCGTAAAAAAAAATATCTATAATTTCGACGAAATAAAGTTTTTAATAAATTTTTTTATAATAATAAATATAATAATTATAAATACCGAAAAACGTAAAAAATTTAAATAAACGTAATAAAAAAATAAAAAATAATTTATAATAATATAAGCCGTTAATTTTCAAAATTAAGGTTTACTTTTATTTATTATTTTTACCGGAAAAAATTACTTTTTTCGCTAATTCGCCGATAACCTATTTTTATTTAATTAAAAGATTACCGTAAACGAAAACGGCTAAATAATAAATAAATTAAGTTTAAAATAAATTAAATATTTCGATAAACATATTAAAACGTATATTAAAAATTTAAAACGTTTTTTTATCTTTAACGGTTACGAAAACCATTATTTAATTAAATTCGAAAATTATTATAAAATTAATAATATTATTACACTTTATATACCTACCTATTTTTTCCATCGATTTTAACCTTTTAACGTATCTTATTTTTCCGTATTAAAACGCGTGTATTCGCTATATATCGAAAATCTTATATAATATTACGTTACCTATATTACTAAAAAAAATTTCATTACCGGCTTCTACAATACGTTAAAAATTACCATAACGATTAACAATATCAAATCCGGATTTACAAAAACGGAACTTATTTCATTCGATTTTAATCGCATCCTTTCTAAACTAAAAATTCCAGTTATATTTATACCAACCGTCTTTCTACTTACCTTTACCAATTCCGTTATTTCTCCACCTACGAAAAGTTTTAAAAATATTATTAAAGCGATTCGACGGGGACGTTATTTACAAAAGAAAATTAAAAATTATTAAGGTAGCTCGCCGACAAAGATAATTAAATCGGTTAATCTTTTAATAAAAAATAATTTATTGCTTTTATATAAAATTGTTTTTTAAAAAAAAAACAATTATTTTCGCAAAATAAATTACGTCCTTAATAAACGTCGGAAAATTAAAAATATACGTTTCCAGAAAAAAAAAACGCTTATTATAAAAAAATAAAGGCTTTTATAACTAAAAAGGAAAATGGTAATAAGCAATTATAACTAATAAAGGTTAAAGGTAATTATCGTAAAAAAGTTTAAACGAAAAAACGGAAATATAACGTTTATAACAAACCCGGACATAATACGCGCATTTATAAGGAAATTATAGAAACGTCTGGTAATAAGAAATTTAAGTAATTTAAATTAATTTATTATGTTATAGTTAATTTATTTAATTTCGTTATTACAAAATGCTAAAAAATAAACGATTCGCTTATATAAGCAACTCGCTTATATAATACGTTATCCGGCTTATATAATACGTTAATTACGCCTTTAAATTTTTATAAACCATTATTATTTTCGATATATTATAATTACTTATTTTACATTTTGTAAAATATTTCCTTTCTTAAGTTTTATAAAAAATTTTTATTACAACTTAAAAATTACTATAATTATTAAACTTTTTTCCGGTAATAATACAGTTTTAATAACGTTACTTCTATTTTACTAGGGTAAAACGAACAATTTACAACCTATAATCCTAGCTAATACATATATTTTTTTAAAATATATCTTTAACCGCTTTATTTTTAGCCCTATATATATCTGCTCTTAACGAAATATTTGTAATTTTATTAATAAACTAATAAATATTTATAAATGTATAATTTACTTAAAATACTTTTATTTTTAAGTCTTTTTTAATACTTTAATATTACTATTTTTTTAAACATTTCGTTTTCTGTATTCTTTAACAAATTAAACCCTTTAAATAAATTATCCGTTAAATTACTTTTCTTTAGTCGGAATGTAAAAAGAAAAATTTATTATTATAAAATTTTTATATTATTTTAATAACTTCGTATTAGAACGTTATTTAAATAATAAATATTTAAAGTTAAAATAGTCTGTAATAATTTTAATAAGAAATTACAAATAACTTATAAAATGACGTTACTTTTCGAAAACGTTTAAAATAATTAACAACTTACTCTTAATTATAACGTAACGAATTTTTCCCGATATTATCTGTTTAAATATAAATATTATTAAATATTAATGATTTTAATAAAACTAAACTATAATAAGTTTAATCATTCTCCTAAACGTATTTGTTTCGATATAAATAAAGAATAATAAATTAAAATTCTGGAATATTTTCCCGGTTATTTTAATATAAAGAAAAATGATATAAAACTTTAAGCGTTTCTATATAGTTAGTTTAATAATAACATAAAGTTTTTTATAAAACTTAAAAAACCTAAATATTATAAACGTTTTTTACTAATTACTAAACTTTAATACCCTTAACGCGATTTCTTTTATCTTGATATTATTCGACGAAATTTAAAATACGAAAAAACTAAAAGTATATCAAATTTTTAATTCTTAATATTTACGTAAAACTTTTATTTCTTTAATTTTTTAAATATTTTATAGATATATTACTCGTACTTTATTAAGTTTTTACTATATATCAGTATATCGTTAAAGTAAATAATATAAATTTAATCTATTAAAACCGTTAAATTTCAGTTAATATATATTTAAAACGCAATTAAAATATTAAAAAAATTCAAATAATATTATTAAATATTTAAAATAACTGTATCCTATCCTAAAGGTAGTTTTCTACTTGCCGCTCTCTTTAATACGTATTCGACGGTACGTATTCTTTAAATCCAGTTTCGTATATATATAAATACTTACTAAATGATCTAGGTTTTCCTATATTAAAAATAACTGTATACGGCTTTTGTAAATTATCCGATTAAACCTTTTATAATCGATATAAAAACGTAACGCGCCTTCTTTATATAATGTAAATAATATAAAAATTTCGATTAAGTTATTATTACGCCTGATCTATTCTTCCCTTTTTTAACATTTAAAAACTCTTTAAAAGCTTTAAATTCTTTTTCTGAAAGTAAATAAAAAAACCCTAAGGAAGTCTTTTTCCTTTAAAAAGATTTATCGTATATTCATATAATAAATATTCCGATAACTTAACAGCTTTTTTTTAAAAAAAAAAAACTTTTGCATAATTACTAGAATATCTCTTTTTATATTTTTCGTATTCTTTTAATACAACCTCTTTCTCGTTTTTACCCGGTACTATAAATATAATAACCCTTACGGTTATAGCGAAAATAATATCTTATAACTTTTTCGTTAAACGTACGAACTTAATATTTTTACGTTCAAATTAATTACCTTTATTTAAATAATAATTAATTAATAATAAAATTTATTTTGCGAAAAAAAAAGTCTTAATATATCATTTATTACTTTTATATATAAAATATGGCCTAATGGCTTAGTGGTCGCGAACCTGGGTGTCTCTTTCAATTGATGCAGGCTTAGGCACCCTGCTAATTAATCGCAAAAGATAGCTGGTTTAAATCCAGCTTGGGCCACCGTTCCTTTAGGTGACGCCAGCCTAAAAGGAGCTAGACCAATTGGGGCTTCGGCTCCGCCACCGTGTCGGCGACAATTAAGGGGTGGCTGGGAACCAGTCACGATTGGGGGCGCTAGGAACCAATTAATTAATCGGGTGAATCTTATCGTCAGTTGCCGTGTCACATAACCCGCATTACGTTTTTCCGGCCCTTAGCCAAGAAGGGACGGTTTTTAGGGGGTGCTCCCCGGTCGCGTTTGTGCAGAACCATTTGTATACATGTATGAAGTAAACGGATCAGTTTGTACATAGCTAAATACCACAATGGCACTTTACCTTGCATATATAAAATATTAAAATAATATCTTTTTACTTTCGTAATATTAAACAAATTTATAATTTAAATTGATAACGTTATTTATCCGTATATTATAAAAAAATCGTTTATATAAATTTTTAATTTCGGTCCAAGTTTTAATCGAAGTAACTAACCTTTTTTTTAAAAAAAAAAAAATTAATAACGTATCGTAGTATAATGTACGCTTAAATTTATTTAACCGCAAAATCTTATTTCATAACTTCTTTTACGTATTTTTGCAAGGTCGTTAGGTTCAAGCCGTATTATCCAGGCTGAGCCAAAGACACGAAGTAATTACACCAATAATGAACACGATAGATACTCTACCCAGTATCATCGAACACGGCAACTATCAATGGTTTTCACGGTGACTTTTACGTATTTTTAAAAAGTAATATATACAGAACGAAAAAAGAATTTCCTATAGGCGAAAATTTCGGATAAAATTCGAATTCGGACGTGTTAATAAATTTTTCGAATAATTTAATCGAAAATAGCTTTTCTCGTCATAATTAAAATACGTCACTTTAAAGCAGAAATTAGGTATATAATCTCTTTGAATGTATTAACGGTATATATATTTTTATAATATTCGAATTTATGATAATATATTTTTTTATATTTAAAAGATTTCAGTAAAATAAAATTATATTTATTACGTAACCCGGGTTTTATACTAATTATACAGCTTAAGTTAATTATTAAGTATTAAAATAATATCGATTAATTCCTAACGAAATAAAGAGTTTTAAAATAAAAACGTAAGATAAATAATTGTATGTTTAAAACCTTTTGATAAGCCGTATTTAAAAATTTACGTAAAATAAATATAGATATAAAGCTAATTATATAAAAACGTAACTGTATAATAAAACGATTTATTAAAAAATAATACTACTTATTTATAAAAAAGTAATAAACATTTATTTATACCGTTAATAAAACGAATTAACTTTTTTAATAGGTCTTTAAAATATTCTATCAAGTTTTATAGTAATAAAAGCAGTATAATG
Organism: Monosporascus sp. CRB-8-3; assembly: GCA_004155055.1. Lineage (NCBI taxonomy): Eukaryota > Fungi > Ascomycota > Sordariomycetes > Xylariales > Monosporascus > Monosporascus sp. CRB-8-3. The sequence goes on from QJNZ01000625.1 coordinate 10,766, forward strand.
TCGTATTTTAATTTTTATAATTTCGTTACTTTCGTATTATTTCTAATAGCTATCCGTAAATAAATTAAATATAACGTAGGTTAACGTATAATTTATTCCGTAAAATTATAACGACAGCTTTTACTTTTCGAAAATAATATTTAATTAAGTTATAAATTTCGTAAAGTCTAGGTATATATTTTTTAATATTTTAAGTTAAAAAAAGTTTTAAATAATTTATATTTATGTTTTATTTTATACTAAGTTTTAATTTATGCGTCGATAATTAACGGAAATCTTTTAATATTTAAATTTTGTAAAACTATATATTTTATAAATATTATAATTTACGAAATCCTAATAAGTAAAATATTATTAAATCTTATAAAACTTAACACGGAAAAAAAATATAAAACATTTATTACGTTATAGTCGAAAATACGTAATATTATATTTAACTGTTAAACTTTACGATTTAATTATAAACGTCGGTATTTTTAGTAAAAATCTTTTATAAATATCGTTATTTTTTTTCTAAATAATCGTTTTTATTATTTAATATCTAAGTTGTTCTTCGTATTTATTAAAATATTACTAAAACTTAAATAAGATAAGTTTAAATTTTAAAGCTTAACTAAGCTTAATAACTAGGAAACACAGTTTATAGTTTTATAGGGTTATAATTATAGCGCTTATTTTTAAAGGTATAATTTAAAAAAAGAAATTAATTTATTAAGTATATTAAAATAAAAGCAAAAGAAATAATACGAGTATATTAAGAATTAATTTAAAATTTACCTTTTTTCCTTAAACTTAAAGTAATTAATTAATTATATAATAGTTACCCGGTAAAGATATCGTAACGATAACGTAATAATAACATATCTAACGGTTAGCGTCGTCTTAGTAACGCGTAGAACTCCTCGGAGTCTCTTAGCCCCTAGCAGTTGGGCACTATATAAAAAGGGCAATGATCGCCCTAAAATACCGGCTAGGTTTAACTTAAATAGTTCGCTGTTACCTTAAATAAGGCTTAATATATCGTAGCGTAAAAAAAGGAACTGTTATTATATCAGTTAGTAATTATAAGACCCTAGCAATATATACTAAAGTATATACGGCTAAAGAACAGGAATTTATCAGATTAACCTTTAAAGGGTCCTAGATAAAAAATAAGGGTAATGAAACAGCTTTAAATATATATAAAAACAGTTACAACTAAAAATAACCTATAGGTATAATATATAAATTAGTCTTCCTTAGGTTATTAATTAAATAAATTTAAGGTTTAGCTGTTTAATCGCGGTTAATTAGGTTTAATATACTCCTATAGTTATTAGAAATTAACAGTTAAAGTTTTTATAATTCTAAATATTACTTAAAAGGAAATACCGCAATAATTCTTAATGGTAAAAATAAAAATAAAAATAAAAAGAGATAAAAAATAGATTATAAAGAATTCTATTTTCGATAATATATTTCCGAAAATGTTAATAAGATTTAAACTTATACCTTTAAATGTTAAAACATAATATTATATTATTAAACTATAAAAACTTTATTTAAAAGTTACTTTAATAATATAATTTTTAACGTAATTTAAAATTTAACTAAAAGGAAAATATAACGAGAACGTTTTTATTAAAAAAACGGAAATACTAACCTTAAGTTATTAAATAATAATAAGAATAAAATAATACCCTTTTAAGTTTTTTTTAAACGTTAAAATAATATTTTAAAATTTTAATAATAGAATAAATTCCGAATATTACTAGGATTTTAGTAACTTATTAAAATTATTCTTTATTATCGGTTTAATAAGCGGTTATTCGATTTTAACTTTCCTTATAATATAAATTTCCAAAAATTAATAATTATAAAAGTTAACGTATTTTTACTTCGTAATTAATCGTATTATCTTTTTAATATAATTAACCTTTTATTTAATTTTAAATCGATAATTTTTTAAAAAAAAAAACCTTTATGTAAAAACGTTTCTTTAATAGTTTATAAAAAGGTTGATAATTTTACTTTTATACTTATAGTAATAGTAATATTTTAGTTATTTACTTTTAAACGATAAACTTGCCGGGAAATAATATTTTAAAATTTTAAAAATTTGTAGGATTAAAGTTATATATAGAAAATGTATTATTTACATATAATAACGATGTCAGATATTCAGACCAATTGTTAGCTCCACTGAGCTACGAACCCCTCTTGGGTCGTATCAGCGACTGTTATTGGACAGTCTCGTATCAGGATTTATATGGGGTCCTGTCCTAGCCGAGTCTTCTTAGCTACAGGGGGCTGCGTTATCTCACTTCTCGAAATATAACCTTTTAATACTATAAATATTTCGTTGTTATCTTTCTTTATATTCTTTTATTTAAAAATCCTTTAATAAATTTTCAAATTCCGATCCTTTAAATCCTGAATATATGTTTTCCTAGTAAATGTCTCATATTAATTATAATTTTCTAATCGAAAATCTACGTAAAATACCTTTTTTAAATATTATTATAACTTTTAAAAATCGATATTATAAAAACTTTATTTTAATTTCGTAAAGCATTTTGCCCTACGTATCTTACTTTAAATTCTATATATTATAATTATGTCGTTAAGGTAAAAGAATAATATAAATTATCCGAAACGGGTGTAAAATTTAAATGTTTTATGTTTATAAATAAATTTTATTATTATAAAAATAATAATTATTTTCAGCTATATATACCCTTTTAAAAACTTTAAGTAATAACTTAATCGTATAAATTCTGATAAAAAAAGTAGGTATATTAATTCGTTAATAAGATTATAATAACTGAACTTAGGGTTTAATTAGGATATTGTAATTATTAATATACGAAAAACCTTTTTATTAATATAAAAACGTATATGTTAAAGTTTTTATAATATAAAAAGTTATTTTTAACAATATTTTTATTATTAAAAATTGGAAATATCTCGAATTTATTAAATTTACAAGTAAATACTTATATTAACTGAAAAATAACGTTAAGATTAAACTATTAATTACGTTTTAATAAATAATTACTTGAATTACAAACTTTATCCGATATATTTAATTTTATTGTTGTTTTATAATTAGTTTTTAAAAATTTTCCGAATATATATTTTATAACTTTACGTTAATTTCTTGTTAAAAAAGTTATTTTAATAAAATTAATTCGGCTTAATCGCTACTGAATATGAAATATTAAACGTAGTAAAATGTATATTACGTTTTTTAAAATTTTAACTTATAATTCTTTCCTTTTTTTATTTTACTATCCGGATTTAAAAATAATTATTTAATCTAGCAAACTTAGTTCGGTATAATATTACCGTAACTAAAAAAACCCGGTAATATAATTTAAACTTTACGCTTCGAATTATCTGGTTTATTAAGAATATATATAAGTTTTTTAAGGTGTTATTATTAACAGTTATATTAAAAATATTTATGAACTATAAGTTATAAACTTTATTAACTTTTATATTTTAGTTTCTTTTATAATTCCCCAATTAAAAGAATCCGTAATTAATTTAATTATATTATATATAAATTTTCTTTTCGGATATATTTTACGTTATTGTATATTGTATTCATTTAGAAATTTCCTCTAGTAAAAAAAATATTAAACAAATTTTTTTTCGACATTTTAATATGAAAATTTATATTAAACGGAATAAAAATATTATTGATTTCAATTATTTATTTCTGTAATTTTAAACTATAATTTCTATTATTTACCGAAATATCATTTCGTTTCGTTAAAAGTAACGTCTTTAATTCTAATAATTTCTTATTACGAAAAGATCTGTACTTAATATACGTTATTAGCAATATATCTAATAAAATAGCCGATATATATCAAAGCATTTATTATATGTAAACGTTCCGCTCCTTAAAAAATTATTGTTATAAATATATAAACTTTTAATCGGAAAGAATAACGTCTACAACGTTCGCTTTTAAATCTATTTCGGAAATAAATGTTTTTTTTAAATTATTTATTTAATGGAAATTTAAATAAACATTTTCTAATTAAAGGATTTAATAAATAGACGATTAATAACATATATAACTGTTTTAATAATTTTATATTATAAATTAAAACGCAAATTACAATTAATAATAAAGTCGCGTATTATCGAAAAATTTAACCCCCCGATACGTTTTTAAACGCTTATCAGTTTTTAATATATAAAAATAAAGGCTTATAATAATTCCTATTTTTAAAATTTATTTTCGAAATTATTTTTCTAAAAGGTTTTCGCCGTTTAATACAACTATATTAATTTTAATATAGAAATATCTTTTGAAAAAACCCATTACCTTTATTAAAACGGCAAAAATATATTTCTTTCAGATTTAAAATATTACTAATCTTAACTTTAATAACAGGGTAAATATTAATTAACATTTTTATATAATCGTTAAAAACATTATTACATTCGGAAAAATTATCCTATATTATATTAAAAGATTCCCATTTTTAATATATATTTTTCCTATTTTATTTTTATTTTCGTAATAATATATTTTTAACAATTAGTTTTTAATAGTAATTACATGTTTATTCTAGTAATGACGAATATTACCGTTTTAAACACTTTCGAATTTAAATAAACTAAAGTTTTATATTAAAACATAACGTCTCCTTTTAAAAGATTTTTTAAAAAATAAAAATCATTGCCGTAAAGTTTCTTTTAAATAATTAACTTTAACGAAAAAAACATTTAAGGTAAAGGTTTAGTATTAACCTTTTAATTTTTATATTTAAATTAAGTTTTTTCTCTAAATTACTTTTATATAAGCTAATTATAACTTTAACCTTTTTAATTGCCATAAACACTTTTAAATAATAATAATATTATCGTAATTTAAAACGGTTATTTTAATATAATATATAACTAGTAAATATTCGATTAAATTAATATTCGTTATTTTCGAAATTTTAATATATCTTAACGTATAAAAAAGACTTATTAGCAATTAAGTTAATATATATTTTAAAAATATATAAATGTTTTTTTTCCGAAATAATATGTTAAAATTTTTTATCTACCTTTATTTATTATATCGAAATATTTCTGTACGGCTAACATTTATAATTCTACTTTAGGAAAACTTATAATTACGAAATCAACCCTATAATTTCTTATATAAAAATCCGAGTAATTATTTAAAATGTAAATATTTTTAAATTATATCTAGTAATATCGTTATTAATATATAAATTCCTGAAAATTCCGATTTTAAAAGGCTTTGAAATAAATTAAATACCCTGAAATTTCTTTTCTTAAATAACGTATTAAATGGTAATTTTTAAGTTTTTAATACCGTTTATAATACGTTTATCTATTCTTTTTAATATTAAAATTTTCGATTTATCCGTTAAACCTCAGTTTCGGGCAGATATAGAAGTATTTTTTAAAATATAAACTATATTATAACTATATTTCGATTAAAATAATAATAACTATTTTAATTATTACACCCGTTAAAATTTAAATCATTTTAAATAAAATCATAATTAATTACAAGTTTTTCCGTTCAAAATAATATTAAACGTTCCTTATAATATTTATTCGGTAATATCGCCTTATACTTTCTAAAAGTTTTTATAACTTCGAAATCGCTTTATAAATATTTATAGAGATACTAATTCGAAAACTTTTATTTTTAAATATAACTTTTATTACTATAAGTATTTACGTAATTAAATATTAGATAAAAAAACGCTTATAATCTAATATTTCTCCGTCTTAATAAACGCTTCCTAATAAATTAAATACTATATATTTGTTTAAATCCTGATAATTTTTAATACTTATTTATATCGAATATTAACCTTATAAATTTAAACTTTTTTACAACATAATTTTTTTAGTATATCTAATAATAATTATAATAAATAGACTTTTTTATAAAAAAGTAGTAATTTCGATAAAGTCTTTATTATATTAAAAAATAATTAACCGTATAAGAAATTAACTTATTAATTATTTGACTTTTAAAATTCGCGGTGTTAATTCAACTATTATAACTATTAAGACGTGTATATTACTTAGCTATATTTAAAATATATCCGTTCTAAATATAAAAAGCTAGTTAAAAAGATAGGTGTACCGGATTTACTTAAACCGTGTTCGGATAAGCGTTATATATATATTCGAAAACTTTAGGAAAACTTTAATTAATTCGTTTAAAAATTAATAGAAAAATAATAAAAAATAATCTAGACGGTTTAAAATTAAATTTTAAATTTGTACAAAAAACTAAAACATAAATTATACTAATCCGCTATAATAAATAACCGGCCTTTTTATTTTACCGGTTTAATATAACCGTACCGGGTATTAGATTTTATTTTTCCCGAAACGTTACGAACCTCGTTAGGCGTTAATATAGAAAAACGTTTTATATACGCCAGTTTATGTCATTGAAAGTTTTAGAACTTCAAAAATCGTATTTATTTTTAACCGGTACTAATAATAAATAATTAAAATTGTTACTTTTTTAATCACTTATTATAAAAAACTATCGAATAAAAAGCTTTTTCCCGTTAATTAAACGATATTAATTTCTTTAGATAAATATTAACTTTAAATGTTATATATATATAAATAATTTTAAAAGAGATTAAAGTTTTAAAACAAATGAATAAACGGATATTATGGGATAATTATAAAAGAAATAAGTTTTTAAAAAGGAACCTTTTTTAATATAAACAGAATTTAACAGGATTATTTTCATTAATTATTTTAATTATATTTTAAATACCTTTTAAACTTTTTAAAAGTTAAGTTAATAACGAATTTATGATATATTACTGTGATAATTTAATAAATTCGTTAATAATATTCTCTACGTCTTTAATATATTTAACCTTAATTTAGCTTTCCTATACTTTTCAACGTATATAATATTATTTAATGGGTGTATTGCGTTTTCTTTATACTATAACGTTTTTCTTAACATATTTTTCGTACCATTATAGTTTTTAAAAACGGTAATAAAAATATTAAATATGAGGTTAATCTTCTCGAAAAAAAATCCGTATACTTATTACTTTAATAACTGCGATATTAATATTACGTATTTAGTTTCCGAAATTTATTTCCTAATAATTTACTTTCATTTTAATATTTCTATTACCGGGTTTTTCATTATAAATAAAACATAATAAATAATAAACCTACTTATATTTAAGATATTTATAAAACTTACGGTTATTATTATAAATATAATAAAGGTATTTTTATCTACTTTTCGATATTTAAAGAACGGGTTATTTATATACCGCATTTACTTAAACGTTATAAACGCTTTATATAACTTGATTATATATTAAGGAAAATTAAATTTATTAGTTAAGTTAACGTCATTTAAAGATTTAATTCATTAATTTTACCTTTATAATAAATTATATATTTTAAACATTTTCAACGAAAGAAAATTTGTTTTACTATTATATTATTGCTATTTAAATTTAATCATATTTTATTAATATATTATTTCTAACCAAAGTAGACGTCGCTTACTATAAAAGAAAAATAATACTTATACTAAAATATTAATTTACCGTTTTAAAGATATTTATTAAGAGGTTACCCGTAATAACGTTTATTATAACCTTTAAACGTATCGTATTAAAGTTTAAAAGTAGGAAATTATAAGTATATATAAAGTAAATATATTACGGGTCTTCGCATTTATAATATATTATTTAAATTTTCTTTTATTATATAATAGCGGCTTATTTTAATTTATATAAAGGGTTTATGCAAAGTCGTTAAATTTAAGCCGTATTATCCAGGCTAAGCCAAAGATACGAAATAATTACACCAATAATTAATACGATAAATATTTTACCTAATATCTTCGAATACGGCAACTGTCAATGGTTTTTACGGTAATAATAAATTATACGCCTCGGTTACGAAAAACCTTATTCCGAAACCGATTACTAGGTTTCCGTAAATACGTAATTTCTTAACTAATATCTGCTAAAAGGCTTACTTACGCAATACCGACAAACTTCGACCCTAATAAACCTTATGCCCTCTAGCTGGTTCGGCAGGGGGAATCTCCTAAAATACAGACAATAACTTAAAAAATATTAAGCTTTTCGCAGTAAACCTTAAGTCCGTATAAAATAACTTTACGACCCTTTACCAGTCCCACGACTAAAAGTATTAGATATCAGCTAGGAAAAAAGGCTAAAAACTCCAAACCAACTACTTTTAACCTCGATCGATCCCACGATTAATAAAAAGGTATCAGTACGATAACCAGGTGGAAAGTACTTGGCATTAAACTACCTTTTCGAATCCTTATTAATTAAAACAACTAAAACATACCGGACAATTCCTATTACAAAATACCGGTATTCCGTAACTGTAAAATTTTTACAAAAAACGTTTTTCTTAAGGTTTTTAAATTTAATAAAACTTTAAAACGAATTAAAAATATCGATATTTCCGTTAATCTAACCGACCTTTTCCAAAAAAATCGGATTCTGTTTTTAATTTTCGGATACGATTTAATTTATATAAGCAAAAATAATTAAAAATTGAACGACTTTATAATGGAAAATATCGACCGTATAAAAGAATTACTGGGAAAGCTAGATATAAGCGGTAAAAGGCTTAAAAATTTCGAAATTTAACTTTGGTTTAATATAAGCTAAAGGATTACGAACGATAATTTATCCGGTTACTCCGGATTGCGAAAACCGTCCAGAATTCGGTTAAGAATGGTCGTCGATAGGGGCTTACATAACAGGGCAGTCTATAAAAAGGTTAAGGCTTAGTAAAGCTTAACAACCGATACTATAATCTATCCATTTGTTTAATTTTGTTCCACGGTCACGTCTTCTCTAGGGAGAATAAAGGGTTTATAAATTTAATAATTTTCTTAACCGTAAAATTAAATCTTTATTGTTTATTTATATATATATTAAAATGTTTATATAATAAATGAAAACATTTTATAAAGGTTTAGTTTTTTAAATTATTATTTAAATAAATAACTATAAAATTAATTTATTAAATAAATTACTTTATAAATTCCAGCCTTATATATCTTTAATTCGCCCGTTTACGTAAAATTTTTAAAACCTATTTAATATTTATTAAATAGCTTTAATAACGTTAATATTTAACTTATAGCTTAAAGTTCCTTATTATAAATTTTCATTTCTTTTTTATAACTAGTTTTAAGTTATATATTATATTTAAAGTTAGCTTAATCCTTTTTACAATTAAACCCGTTATTACTAATATTAAATAAAAAAAATAAATGTTATTATTAAATATATTAAGTATATATATTTATTCGTAGCTTAATAGCTCAGTAGTTGCGAACCTGGGTATCTCTTTCAATTGCGATAGGCTTGGGCACCTTATTACAATTGATCGTAAAAAACTGCTGGTTTAAATCCGGCTTAGGCCACCGTTTCTTTAGGTAGCGCCAGCTTAAAAAAGGAACTAAACCAATTAAGGTTTCGGTTCCGTTACTGTGTCGGCGATAATTAAGGGGTGGCTGGGGGCTCTTAAATCAGTTACGATTAGGAACGTTAGGAATTAATCAATTAATCGGATATATCTTATCGTCAGTTGCCGTATTACATAACCCGCATTACGTTTTTCCGGCCTTTAATTAAAAAAGGACGGTTTTTAAAAGGTGTTCCCCGGTCGCGTTTATATAAAACCATTTATATATATACTTAATAAATAAATCAGCTCCCTGTGTATATATATATAGCTAAATACCTTAATAGCACTTTACCTTGCTTATATATTTATTCGTCAAGTTATTATATATATCGTAGTTGTTTAAGTTTCCGTAAAAGTAATTTTGCGATTTATTAAAGAAATTACAGTTATAATTACCCGGATAAACATTAACCCTTTTTCAGTTAAACCTGTAATAATTTCGAGGTTTTTAAAAGGTGTTTTACATATATATAACTCGGGTTTAACCTTTTTCGGGTTTCTTTATTTTTATTTTATAATTTTTATTCCGTTAATAGTTTAATTATTTAATATAACGTTATAATCGTAATTATAAATATTTACTCCCTTTCTTCGGAGTTAATAACGAAATTTACATTATATACATAGAAATAAAGATTTTAAAACGTTGTTTAAATTAAGCAATTTAGTTTCTTTATAAATTCGAATATATAATATATTTAAAAAACAACCGCCTTTTAATAATTACACTTTATAATTATACCTACCTTAATAACTTAAAAATAAACTGTTGATATTTTATATTTCTAACTTTTTAACATTAATTTATTAATTATCGTTAACTAAAACCGTTTAACGGCTGCTAATAATACGTAAATCGACGTTATCCGGTTTATTCGTTTACCTTTTATCGTCTAATCGTAATATTTCTATATGTAATATTATTAATAATTAATTATTAAATACAATTTAACGTATAAGTTATTATTTTTATAACGTAATTTTAAAAGTTAATTAAAATACATATTTAAACGACCGTATCGTAAATATTATCTTAAATAAACTATATATTTCGTTTTTCATCACCGTGAAAACTATTAATATGTGCCGTATTCGAAGATACTGGGTAGTATATCTATTTTGTTAATTATTCATGTAATTACTTCGTGTCTTTAGCTCAGCCTGGATAATACGGCTTGAACTTAACGACCTTATATATATTTCGTTTTAAAATACCATTCTACTATTAATTATAAGTATTAAGATTTATTCATTTAATTTTTTCTAAATTATAAAAAGTTTTAAATAAATCTATTCCTAATTCCTTTTTTCTATTAAAACAAAAAATCTTAAAAACTTTATGATTTAAAGTTATCCTAGTTTTTACGTTCGTTAAATAAAAATAAAAATATTATTATATTTAGTTCTTAATTTTATGGGTTTTAAAAACGTGTCAACGTTTATCGTCGTATATAATTAAGCTATAGTATATATTATTATTAGTAATAACGGGCTCGATTTAGCTTAAGTTATATTAAAATTGTCTTTTATCGTATATTTCTTGTTTTTAAAAGTTCTTTAAAGGGACTTTAGAAATTTTAATTCCATTATACATTTTACGAACAATATATTCGACCTGTATTTCGTGTAAATTTATCTTGATAATTATTTTAACAATTTATTTTACTCGTTTATCTATAAAATACTATAAACGATAATATTAAAATATAAGTTTTCAATATTAGTTTTATTATTACGGTTTATTTATTAATAATAAAAGCTTTAAGAGTTTTTAATATTTCGTCTACTTTATTTTATGTTATTTTTAGCGCGTATTCTTATTAAGTTTTATTAATTAAACTAATTATAAAAATATCTTTCGATTCGTAGGTTTAAAAAAAACCTTTTAAAAAAAACCTTTATTATAGTTAAATTCGGATGGTTATTATTAATTAAATAATTTCAGTTAAACTATTTTTTTATTTAAAAAGAACTTTTATTATAAAATTCTATAACGGCAATATTACTACGTATAATATATATATTATAAAATAATAAAATTATAATTAGCTTTAATTTTTAAATATCTTAATTAATTTAATTAATTATTTCGGTTTTAATTAGTTCGTTTTTAATAATAATTATATATCTTTTATTTTATATATTAAATAATTATATCCGTAAATAATCTTTAATATTTATAATAATAAATAAGTAAATTTTTAAGTTTTATAATATTTTGTTACGGTTCTCTCTTTATACGTTATATAAGGTTATTAAGTTTAAGCTATATTATCCAGGCTGAACTAAAGATACGAAATAATTACATTTATAATTAACACGATAAATACTTTACCTAGTATTTAAGAATACGGTAACTATTAATGGTTTTAACGGTTACGATAGATTGTACGCCTCGGTCTCGAAGAGCCTTATTCCGAAGTCAACTGCTGGGCTCTCATACTTTTTATACGTTATATAATTAAAAAATTAAAATTCAAGGTTGATTTTCTATATATTCGTTTTTAAATATTGTAGTAAAATTTTCCGTATTTAACTTTATAATTTGCTTTATACGGAATAATAATTTATTATCCGGTATTCTACGAAATACTTATATAAAACGCTTTTTTCGGGATCTTAAACGGTACTTTGTTAAAATAAAGACGGTTGCCCTTTTTATATCGTAATTAAATAGCTTTATAATTTTTTTAAATTTCCGATTGATTAACTTTTAAGGCATATTTAACTTGGCATTATTTAAAACGCTAAGTATATCAATTCTTAAAACGTTTAATATATGGTTTTAATAATTACTTTTACTAAACGCAACTTTTTAAATATAAAATGCTTTTTTTTCATTATAAGGTATCGTTTTAAATATAGAATTTAAAACGGGTTTTTAAAAAATTTAATTTTTAAAGCTCTTTAAAAAATACTTTTATTTAAAACGAAGTCGAAACATTTTAAACGGAAAGCGGAAACTTTTTTTAGTTCTCTTTTCCTTATAATTCTTTTTTATTTTTTTTATTACGATTATAATAATCTTTTTCCGCCAATTATTACTCAAATCGTTTAACTCGTTTTTTAAATACAAATCCGAATCCGAATTCGAATTTAAGTTTAAAAACGACAACGAAAAATTAAACGATAAAAAAACTATTATTATTTCCTTTATTGTTACAGCCTTTTTCGCCGCCGTATTTACCGTTATTTCGTAATAAAAGTAAAGAAAATCATAATTAAACCCGTTTCGATAAATATAATAACAACGTTTTTACTCGTAAACCGTTACTAGCTAAGTTCCGCTAAAGATCCGTAAAATATTTTAAGAATTCTTTTCTCTTAAACTTTCCGATATACTTTAAATTTTTAATAATAATTTTAAACCTTTTATTAAATATTTCAATCGGATTTCATAGTCCCGGTTTTACGAACGGTTTATTATTAAAATTAAAATTACCTTTCTTAGCTAGTATTACCTTAAACGTTTAAATTTACTAAAATTATTCCTTTAGGGTCCATTAATTTCATTTAATTAATCAACGGTATAGTCGTTTAATTAATGTTTTATTTATTAATATCTTAAGTTACCTTCGTAAATATTTAATTTCTGTAAAAAATCCTGTTTTATTTTGATAAAACGTTAATAAATCTTTATTATTATAGGCAAATGTGTTGTATTCTTCAGGCTGTGGTTCTGGTGTCTAGTTCTAGGTTTCTAACTGGGGGGGAGAGCAGTTAAATATAGCCTTCAGCTTTTTTGTTCTTGCAATTCTAGGGTTACAAATTAAAGCCTTTTTAATTTTTTTAACCTTTAACAATAAATTACCATATCTGCCGATACGCTTTTATGGCCCTAGGGTTGCCATAAACCATCCAGACCTCGCCGTCGCCTTAAAAGTTATTAAAAAAAATTTTTATCCGTCCTGTACAAATCCTGTAATCTTTCCGGGATAAAGCTAGCCTTGCATTCTATATTCCGCCTTTGTTTTTTCGGGTAATCCCTTATTATATATCCGTATTTATTATAAATAAAGCAAAGTGGCTAACTTTCCTTATTCCATAAAAGCTTATTCTATCGGTTCTGCTTCGCGTTATAACTATTACCACTTTTTTTTCCCCTCGAAATTCGGCGACAAAATCGTTATATACTTAGTTTACCGTTATAGTTAAATGCTAACAAAGCATTCCTTTTATTCGGCCTTTCTAACCGGCGTTATCCTAGTTCCGAATCGAGCTAATAAATATAATAACTTGTTATCTAGCGTTAATAAACATGTCGACTTCGTTATACCGCCGTACCAAATTGTTAAAATCGACCATATAATCTAACGCCGATTATTTCTTATCCTATTTAACGAATTAAAACTAAGTTCAAAAATCCATTTTCTGGTCGATTTCTTTTATTCTATATAAACGTTTTAATACCTTAATTATCTCCGTTCCCTTTATAAATTTAGTAACGATTATTATAAGGGCTTCTTTAACGTTAATAATAACCGTAACGGTTAACTTAACTTTATTAATATAATTAAGTTTCGCCAAATTACCGTTACGGTACTTAACTGCTATTAGGGTTACTTAAACAGCTGTTTTTTATATTTCCTAGTTATTATTACTTCGCAGTCGATTTTTTTCGTTAAGTTTAAAGTCGAAATCCTTTTAATTTAGGTACGTATCCTTTTTTTCGTCTTGTTTAACAGCTTGGCGAACGCCTTTATTATTTGTTTTATGTCGAAACCCTCCGGTTAACCTCTTACGTTTTTTCCAAACGCTATTCCTTTCTTAATTGCTATCTTGGCTCTTTTTAAAGTTTTCTTTAATAGTTTTTTCTTTCAAGTTCTCTTTCGAATCCTTTCGGATGTTACCGCGTCGACGAGCCTCTGCTTTTAATCGATAACGGCTATTACGTATACAAACGCTTTACTTTTTTAAACGGCAGCAATTAAAGAAATTTTAAAACCTTTTTTAAAATTAAATTTTCGTAATTTCCTTACTTTAAAACGCCCTTACGCCGAGCCTGCCATTTCTAACCTTTTGTATCGAAACGAAGCGGTATTTCGAATATAATACAAAATAAATAGATCAAGATGTTAATTTTGCTAAAAAACAGAACTAGAAAATGTTACTATATAAATAAATACGTTGCATTTTTTAGGCTGTAGTTTTAGTATCTAATACTAGGTTTTCAACTGGGGGGGAAAGCAGCTAGATATAGCCTTCAGCTCTTTTGTTCTTGCAATCCTAGGACTATAAATCAAAGCCCTTTTAATCCTTTTAACCTTTAACAATAAATCACCATATCTGCCGACAATTATATAATATATACTTAGTTAAATAAATTCGTTTTCGTAACTATTACGGATTACTTTAATTTTAAACCGGTTAATTAAAACTTTAAAACGCATTAATTATAATCTTGTAACGATATATTATAAAATAATTATAAAAATATAGCCCCTTATATCTAAGAAGATTAAGCTAGAACAGGATCTTATATAAATCCTAACACGAAACTGTTTAATAATAGTCGCTAATACCACTTACGGGGTTTGTAGCTTAGTTGGAGTTAATAATTAGTTTGAATATCTAATAATTATATTAGCGATTTATTCGACGCCCGATAAGTTAAAGGTTTAATTCCTTCGGGGGGTATATTTTTTAAAATAGATTAATTACTAGTTACGAGGGTGTTATAAAATTAATTACCTTTATTATATGTTAAGTTGTATTAAAAATATATACGTATTAAAATATCTAAAAGATTAGAAAACCGAATAAACGTCTAGAGAAAACCGAATAAATAAATTTAAAATCGCGTAAAATAAGGCGATAAATCTAGAAATAAATCAGTCGGATGTTATAAGTTACGCTTAAACTTTTTGTAATTTGCGTATTAACGTTATTTTTAGTTATAACAGGATTTCCTTTTTTTAGCTTTAGCTAAATAAAGCTTAGTTAAAAACGTTATTGTTAAATTTAGCCAGGTATAGGTAATTATTATCAGATAAGAAATTTTATATAAAAATCTAATCGTACGAAAGGGGAAACTTAGTAGTTTTAAAGATTAAAGCCTTTAGAAAGGGAAATAATTGTAAGAATATAGCTCTTTATAACTAAGAAAACTAAGTTGGGATAAAACCTTATATAAATCTTAATATAAAACTATTTAATAACAGTTGCTAATATAATTTACGGAGTTTATAGCTTAATTAAAGTTAATAATTATATTAACGACTTACTTAACGCTCGATGAGTTAAAGGTTTAATTTACCCCAAGAGTATATTTTCCAAAATAGATTAATTACCTATTACGGGGGTAATATGTGATGAAATTATCACTGTTATATGTTAAGTTGTATCAAAAATATATACGTATTAAAATATTTAAAGGGTTAGAAAACTGAATAAGTGGCTAAAAAAAGCTGAATAAATAAATTTAAAATCGCGTAAAATAACACGTATAAAAAAGTTGTACTGCTAGAAAATAAAGCGATAAAACTAGAAATAAATCGGTCCGAGGTTATAAATCGCGTTTAAACCTTTTATTATTTACGTATTTACGTTATTTTTAATTATAATAAAGCTTAGCTAAAAACGTTATTATTAAACTTAGCTAGGTATAAGTAATTATTATTAGATAAGAAATTTTGCATAAAAATCCAATCGTACGGAAGGGGTAACTTGGTAGTTTTAAGGACCAAAGCCTTTAGGAAGGGGAGTAATTATAAGAATACAGGCCCCTATAGCTAAGAAAATCAGGTTAGGACAGGACTCTATATAAATCCTAATACGAAACTATTTAATAACAGTCGCTGATACGACTTACGGGGTTCGTGGCTTAGTTGGAGCTAACAATTTATCTGAATATCTGATAATTATAAAATTAAAACGGTTTTTATTACGAATTCTTTTACAAAAGAATTTAAAAAATATTACTATATAAAGGCTCGCTGTATTAATTTAACTGTATTTAATATTAATATATATAAATTACTTGGTTATATTTAACATATATCCGTTCTAGGTGTAAAAAGCTAGCTAAAAAGCTAGATGTACCGGACCTACTAAAAACGCTTTCGAATAAGCGTTATACGAGCCAACTAATCCGTTACATACTAACGTACCGAAACCTAACATTTACTTTAAAAATATTAATGTTAAAAAAAAACCGGTATTAATCCTAATAATAATATTTAAGTTACGTTAAAATTATTATATATTTATAATAAACCATCTTTTATATTAGCAGAAAAGTTAACGGTATTATATTTTTTAAAAATACCTTAAAATATATTAATAAGGAAAGAACTATAACTTTAAATCTTATATAAAAAATAAATAAACTAAAGTAATTAAAATTTAATAATTAAAAACCTGTATAAAAAACCGGTAGTAAATTATAAGTTTATTACGAAAATGACTGTAAAATTACGTATAACTTTAAAAGCGACGTATAGAACGTATATATCAAATGTTACGACCTAACGGAGGAGCGACCTCGGAAACGGTCCTAGTGGACCGAAACAGAACCTAAATAGGTTAAGTCACGTAATCGGAAATGCTTGGTAGCAATAGGATTAAGTATTAGTAAATACGATAATATACCCTTTATTACTGTATAATAATAATTAAATTAAATAGTAATAAATTATAATAACTTAGGAAAAATATATACGTTCGTTATTTAATAATTTAGATAATATTAATTTGTAATATAACTTAATTACTTAAAATATTTTTAATATTATTAAACGTAATTAAATTACCTTTTTTGCTTAAATCTCGTAATATAATTATTAATATAAATCGTATGATTTAATTTAATAATTAATTAATTAACTTAACCGTTATACGTTATAAGCTCTTATATAATAATAATATTAAATTATATACAATTTTTATTAGTATTATATCTACTAGCAAATAAGCCGAAAAATAACCCGTTTATAAAGTTCCTAAGGAAATTATAAGTTTTAACTAAAAAAACGCCTTTGTTTTTTAATAAACGAAATTTTAAAAAAATTTAACGATATTACGAACTGTATTACTTAACTTAAAAAAGAAAAAAGTAACTTTACCGTTTCGCTCCAGGTTGCATATAAACGCCTTAAGAAGAAAAATAAAAAAAAACGGAAAAAAGGGTTAAAAAAACCTTTTAAATAATTTAAATAACAAATATTAAGAAAATTGAAAAATTTTTAAAGCCGTTTAGGCCCGAATTTGTTAATAGAATATTTACTAAATTACAATTATTTTTAATTTAATATAAAACGTATTTCGGGTATTTCTTAGTAAGCTTATTACTTTTACGGCCCGAATAAAACTTATAATAAAATTGCTAACCGGTAACGTGATTACGTAATTTAAACCCGCATTTCGAAAATACGTTACTTTTTCCCTTAAATAATAAAACCTAAAAATGTTAACGGTATATAATAACTACGAAAAGTTTGAAAACGTTTTAAAAAAACTTTTAGAATAATAAAGAAAAAAATTAAAGCAAAAATTCAAATTAAAAAATTACGCTAAAAAAGAACTGTTTTAACTTATAGCAATATATTTATTTAACTAATATCCATAATCGAATAAAAACAAAAAACTTTTATAACGAAATTTTTTAACGATTTAAAAAGAAGAATTTAGGAAAAATTATTTAAAAAAAATCGACCTAAAAATCTAACCGATTATATTACGATAACGGTTAAGATTAACGATCGACAATATGCTTAAAGGATACGATTTTTTAAGGTACGATAAGGTAACCGATTTAAATATACGGCAAATATTTTATAACACGTTAATATATTTTACGGTACGAAATTAAGCCCCATAAAAATCGGAACGGTTTAACGATAAAAACGGCCCTTACTTAAATGTTACAATTACGGCAAAATAAAATATTAAGCTTTTTAATACAAAATACCTAAAAAGTCCCGACGAAACAACTAAAACCCCGTACCCAAAAAATAATAATAAAACGATAAAAAGAACAATAAAAAATTAATTAACATAATCCGGCTACGGTATATAATAATATAGTAATATAAGGATTATTTAAGATAAAAAACCTGTATTAAAAAAATTATTTGCTTAATTTTAACAAAATTAATAATAATAAAAATAAACTTAATAAGCTTTATAGGAATAATTACAGGAACATTACGAATAAAAAAAAACCTTTGCCTAAGAAAACCAGAATAATATACGAAAACCTATATTATTTATTATAAAAAACCTAACTATTAATTTTACCAGAAATAGAAAAGAATAATTTATTAACGTATAACCCGGATATATTAAAAAAGGATGAATTTTAACAAGCAAAAAGGAATTAATAAAAATGATTAATAATAATACCGACATTTACGGTTATTTGCGGAAAAAAAAGAAATTAACTAATAAATAGCATTATGAAACTGGTTACCCGGGGAATTATACTTACAAAAAAACTCTTTTTATTATTATAAATAATACAATTACTAGACGGAAAAGAAATTAACCTAAAAAACGGTAAAAAAATACTATTAACAAATTATTACGGACTTAAATATTTAATTAACCTTTACCACAAACCCAAAAAACAAAAAAACAATTAAGAAAAAAATGAAAAACTTTACCAAGGAAAAACAGTAGGATTCGGAAAACGAGAAAAAATACAATAATTAATAAGAAAACAACAGTTCGTAAATAATATTATTAAATGAAAAAATAATCGAAACTTTTACGAAATAAACCCACGAATAACCGGACTTACGATAACAACTTAAACAATTACAAAAACAAATAGCATCAATAAAAAAATAACTAAAAAAACTTCGAACACAAAATAATCGGAATAAAAAAACACTGCAAAAACTCCTATAATCCCTAAAAAAACAACATTACCTATAAAGGAATTACAGGTAAACGAAAGGAAAAAAATTAAACTATAACACTTTATAAAAGCTCTGAACGTAATAATTAAAACTACTGGCGACAATGCTATTATTATACAAATACAAATTAAAAAAAACTGGTATACCGTAATAATAAATTACGGAACAACAATTACCAACTATATTAATCCGGAAATAATAAACTAATTAAGGTTACTATGAAAAAAAAAAATTACCCCTATAAGGTTAAAAATACCGAGAATCAAAGATTTACCTATAATAACGGATAAATTAAACGCAAAATTAATTACTTAAAAACCTTTATTAAAAAAAATAAATTATTAATTTCGATATTATTTTATTAAATAAATACGACATAATTATAAGAAAACTATAATTACGCTAATAATACCGCTTAATTAATTAAAAAACCAATTAAATAAGCTTTCGCTAATTTTCTAACGTCAAAAAATAAAAATAAAAAATAAGAATTTAATATTCGATCGATAAAAACAATAAATATAGGTATAAAAACATAACAAAACCCTTATTACTTAAAAAGATAAAACATATTTAAAGCAAAAAGTATAATAAAAAAATAAGGCGCGTTATTACAAACCTTAAAGTACGATTTTAACGGATAAACAACAATTTATAAACATAACCCGAAAAACCACTAAAATAAATGGCAAAAGCATTACTTTAATATTATAAATATGAAAAGCTTTTTTAAGAAAAACTCGATACGAAATTATTGTAATATAACGAATAAAATTATAAAATAATTTTTAAAAATAATAAAATAATTATTTTCTACCCCATCTATAATTGAAATAAAACAAAACTATACGCTCTTCGTAATTACTTAAAAAACAAATTACGAAAAGTATATATGCGACGCTTTAAATTATCAGCAAAATACATAATATTTTTCGTTTTACGAAAAACCGGAAAATTATAATTTGTTATTAATTACCGGCAACTTAATAATATTACCGTCAAAGATAAAATACCATTACCCTTAACTACTGAAATCAAGGACCAATTACGAAACGCTAAATAATTTACGGCCTTAAACTTATAAAAAAAATATAACCAAATTCGAATTAAATTAAAAAACAAATAAAAAATAACTTTTAAAATACAATATAGATTATTCGAATACCTTATTATGCCTTTCGGATTTATAAACGTACCAGTAACCTTCTAACGGATAATTAACTATGTATTCCGAAAATACTTTAATATCTTTATTATATGTTACCTCGACGACAAACTAATTTACTTAAAAACGGAAAAAAGATTTGCAAAATACGTTTATAAAATTTTACAAGCTTTAAAAAATACCAACTTTTTAGTTAACGTAAAAAAATATTTTCCACATTTAAAAAATTAAATACTTAAAATATATTATTATTCCAGGATATATCAAGATAAATCCTAAAAAAATAACTGTAATCAAGGATTAAAAAATACTTACTAATATTACTAAGGTATAATTATTCCTTGAACTCATTAACTACTACCAACGATTTATACGGCATTTTAATAAAATTATAATATTATTAATTAAATTTACTAAAAAAAAAACCGATAGTTTATATAGACCTAAACTATAGAAAAAACCTTTTAACAACTTAAAAATACTCTTATTAACGAACTAATCTTAATAATATATAACCTAAACAAACTAGTAAAACTCGAAACCGACGCCTTAGATTTTACGTTAAAAGTAATAATCTCTTAACGAAATAATAATAAAAAATTATACCTTATGACATTTTACTCTTATAAACTATACGGTACAAAATTAAATTATCCTATTTATAATAAGGAATTTCTGGCCATCGTTAAAATTTTTAAAAAATTTAAACATTATCTTAAAGGAAATTAATATCAGGTAAAAATATATAAAAACTATAAAAATATCTCTTGCTTTACAACTATTAAAAAGTTAATCGGACGATAACTACAATATGCAAATTACCTTTCAAAATTCGACTACGTTATTATCTACCGTAAAAAATTAGAAAACGGTAAAATAAACATTTTTAACAAACAACCAAACCTAAAAAACCCTAAAATAAAAATATAATAAATAATATTTAACTAAATATTAAAAGAATATTTATAATAACGATATATTAATACTGTTAATATATCTATACCAAATATACATTAAGAAATATAATAATACCATAACAACTTACCTGAAAAATAAAGAACAAATAAAATTTACGTGCCAAAAAAACATTAAAAAAATTTAACACGAAAAATACATAAACATCAATTACACGGATATCTAGGGATCCATAAAACCTTAAAACGCTTATAACGAACATACTATTTTCCTAAAATAAAATCAACAATATAAAAAATTATACAACGATATAATATCTATATTAAGGCAAAAACTAAACAACATAAACTATATGGAAAATTACAACCATTACCAGCCACTAACCGACCATAAAATTTAATTATATTTAATTTTATTACGAAACTTCTTTTATCAAAAAACCCAGTTACGGACGTATATTACAACAATATCTCTATAATCGTTAATTAATTTATAAAATTCTTTTATCTTTTACCTGATAATAAAAATATAAACGCCGAATAAATAACATATATTTTTTTCCGACATATCTTCAGTATATTCGGATTACTATCAGAAATTATTTTAAATAAAAGTATAACGTTTATGTTAAAATTCTAATAAAATTTAATAATATAATTTAATTTAAACCATAAATTCTTAAACGTTTTCAAACTATAAACCGATAAATAAACGGAAAAAATTTAATAAACGCTAAAAACATATTTACAATATTATATTAACTATAAACAGAATAATTAAGTTAAGAAATTACCTACCGTATAATTAGTTTATAATACCAGCTATTATAACAGCATTAAGGTAACTTTAATAACTGCTAACTTTAGTTTTACCTTAGAAATTTATAAAGAAATATAAAAGAAGGGATTAATTAACGTTGGTTAGGATTCGGTGCGTTGGTATGTAACAGGGTTGGTTGGCCCGTATAACGCTTACCCGAACGCATTTTAAATAAATCCAGCGCACCTACCTTTTAGCTAGTTTTTTTGTACCTAGAACAGATATATTCTAGATATAATTAAGTAATATATATATTACAATACTAACAAAAGTTAAATTAACACCGCGAATCCTAACATAATAGTATTTTTTAATTCCTTTAAAAAAAATCGTAATAAAATTTTTTTTATTTCTGTTATTCGTAATATATTACTATAACATTGCAATTAACGTACTACGAAGTTTTAATTAACCGGTCTAAAGTTAAAGTAATCGGTAGTAATTACGAAAACGAATTTATTCGGCTAAATATATATTATATAATAAAATCTTATTAAAACGATTAATTAATACCTTTGCATAACCTTTACGTCGCCTAATAAAAGGAAACCCTAAAACCCCAGAATACCTTTACGAACCTATTAAAGTCCTATTTTAATAAAAAACGATTTTATGCGGAAATAAAGTATTTACGTAAATAAATTAAGTTATTAATTAATAAAGCAGTTATTAAACGAAAATAACGCTAACTAGCTAAATAAAATTAACGGGCCCTGGAAAAACAATTTTAACGGATTTATATTATAAACAACCTATACAAGGATAAATCCAAACGTTTTAAAGCAATGCTAGCGAAAAAAGTCGACTCCTATCCTAGCAGTAACCCGTTAGCAAAACCGGGACCTTTAAAGCCAACTAGAATATTTAATAAAAGTTTCAAAACTGTTATTAAAAACCCAAAATATAATAAAAAGCCTAAGAAAAAAAAAAGCGAAAAAAACATTTTCTTTCTTAAAGGATTTTATAAACCCTTAACGGAACCTGGTTACGAACGGCATACAAATAAGAACATTGTTGTTATATTTATTAAAACGGTTTTTGTTATTACCTTTTTCGCCCCCGTTACGAGGTAACGGTAGACGCGGCGGCGGAAAAGGCGGCAACGGTAAAGGAAGCAGTAACGGCTTATCTTTATCGTCCAGCTCTTTGTTGTTATTTTCGGACTCGGATTCGGACTTGAATTCGGAAAATAATTTAAACGATTCGAATAACAATAATCGGAAAAAACGTTACTACAAACGTAACAAGAAAAATAAAAAAAAGAAAGATAAGGAAAAAAGGTTTAAGAAAAAAAACTCCGCTTTCCGTTAAAAACGCTTCGACTTCGCCTTAGACAAGGAAAACCATTTAAAGGGTTTTAAAAATTAGAAACTTTAAAAAAACGTTTTAAACCTCGTACTTAAAAAGATAAGTTATAAAGAGGGAATAAAGCTTTTTACTTTTAATAAGCTACGTTTAGCGAGAGCAATTACTAAAACGATACGTCGGGTACTTTTAATGCTTGTTACCGGAATTAAAAAAAGCTCGAAAATATTAAAAACCTTCCGTAAAACTTATATTACGATTAGAAAAACCCGTTAACGCTCCCTTTAAAAGGAATTAAGCTAATACTATTACGACAGTAAAAACCTAATTGCCTTTATTACGAAATTTCAAAAACTAATCCGTAAAATTAAAAAATACGGTATAAAGTTAAATAAGGATTAGTAAGTTATTATATTTTTAACTGCTGTTAAAAATAAAGCAGGTAACTAATATTAAATAATAAATTCCGTATTCCGCAAAACCGACTATATAATCTACCGCCTAATAAATAATTTTAATAACAAATTCCATTACCGAATAAAAAAGGCCAAAAGTAATAAGGACAGCAATAACAAATCCAAGAATCAAAATTACAACGTCTGAGGCAATAATAATAATAAAAGGAAAAATAACGGTAATAAACCTTTATAAGAATATGTACCATTAGGTATCTAGCGTAGCTGATCCATCCACTATATACATACACATTGGTTCTTACAAGCGCGACCGGAAGGTACCTCCAAAAACCGTACCTCTTGGAAAGCCGGATAAAAAACCCGATTAATAGGAGTTTTTTAATACGGTAACAAATGCAATTACGTACACGATTGATTGATTAATTCCTAAAGCCCCTAATCGCGGCTGGTTCAAAAGCCCCCAGCCACCTAATTGTTGCCGACACAGTGGCGGAGCCGAAGCTCCAATTAGTTAAGCTTTCTAGGCTGGCGCCACCTAGAAAACGGTGTCTTAAGCTGGATTCGAACCAACTAGCTCTTGCAATTAATCGCAACAGGGTGCCCAAGCCTGCAGCGATTGAAAGGAAGCCACCCAGGCTCGCGACCACTGAGCCATTGGGACGTAATAAACCTTTATAAAACGTTAAAAACAAGCCTTTTTATTGGAACTATAAGAAATATAATTACTTAGTTAAAAATTGCCGAAAGCTAAAAAAAAACGGAAATAATAACGGCTAACAAAACGGTAATAACGGCAGGTTTAATAATAATAATAATGGTAACAATAACAACGCTAACGGTTAATAGCGTTTATTAAAGGCGCATTTTATCCTAAACGGCTTTAAGGATTTATACAATTAACTTTTTAAAAAATACCAAGCTAAATATACCGCAAAAATTAATTAATTAAAAATAAAAAAAAATATAAAATTATTCGATTGCGTTATAAAAAACGCTAAGTACGTTACGTAACAAAATAACATTCTAAAAGGCGCCGCCGCCTTTATTCGAAAAGGCGACGTATAGCGCCCCGAAAAGTCCAAATCTGGAAACATTAATACGTTACGCCTAAAGGCAGATATAAAATCGACTACGGAAAACTTTAGTAAAAAATCCGAAAACGAATATATACAAAACAAACCCCAAACTTTAATCCTTTAATTACATAACATATACAAGGAAAACGGTAACGAAATATTATAAAACTCGGAAATTAACGTATTTATTACAAATAACGTTAAAAATTATTTCCCGAAATAATCGTTAAATATACGGCATAAAAAATTTATAATTATTATTAAAAAAAGATTAATTTAAACCCAAATAATCGGCATTATTAACTAAGACCTTAAAGGAATTAAAAACGAATACAACTTAATCACTTTACGATATACCTTATACGTACTGATTTTCCCGTTACGAATTTTCTTTAACAAAATCTTTTATAAACAAGGAAAATACCTTAACCGAAATTACTTAATTAATAATAACGGTACAAAATTAACTACGATAAACGTCCCCAAAAAAAACTTTTTTTTCTGGACGTACGGACGAAAAAAACCCCTTATAAACGGCTTAACCAACAAAACCCAATAAAAATACGCGTTAAAATTAATACAAAATAAAATAAACGACATGTTAAAAACCCTACAGGCCTTTATTATTAATAAAAAAGTTTTAATAATAAAAACAATATTAAAAAAGTTCGTTTTTTAATATCGCCGTTTATACCATCTTAACGACAAACAGCTAAAATAAATTATCAAAATAACTATAAGCATTAACTTAAACGAAATAAACGTGAAACCGATTATTTATAAAACTTATAATCGAGCTAAAATTACCAAAATACCTTTAAAAAATCCATAAAAACGAAAAATATACGTTACAAATTTATTTTAATATAACGTAAACTAAATTAAACCCGTTACTATCGACAACAACGCGTATTACAATTTAATTATAAACAACGTTAACTGTTACCGCGTTTTTAAAACGTATAAAACTAAAAACGAAATATAACGGTACCTTTATTTATATATAATAAACGTAAAAACTAGGTTAACCTTAAATAACAAAATAATTAAAATTTTCCGTATTAATAAAAAAAAATTTCGGAATAAATTTATTCGAAATGTTTTGTAATACCGAAAAAATCAAATTAATTAATTTTAGTTTTTATAATTAATATTAAAACGGTATTCCGGAACGAAATATATAAATCGTTCAAAATAACGTTCGCGTTACGGTTATTTAAATACGTATTCCGACTTATTTCTAGGATTACGTTATAAAAACGATAACTTATACGTTAAATCGTATTAAACAATTTATAATTAATTATATTATATTATAAAAATGTTATAATCGAGCGTTAAATAATAAAAAATAAACGAACAAGCCGGATAACGCGTACCTGTATATTATCGGTAACCGTTATACAGTTCTAATCGACGAGAATTATCGAATTAAAATTGAAAAACTGGAAATATAAAATATTAAAGGTTTATTGTTAAGTTATTAAGGTATTTATAATTATAAAATCTAATTATTAAAACATAATTGTTTACTAATTATACCGTATATACGAATTTACGAAAAAATAAGTACGATAAATAAATAGGATAAACTATTTAACTTAAAAAAGTTATAAAATTTTTATTTTTTTATATATAACGTAAATTACGTTACCAACCCCGAAAAAAAGGCATTAACGTTTATAATTATAATAATAACGTTATATTAAATAATTAAACGGATAACGAAACAAAAATTATAAAACGGAAATAAAGCAAACCAAAAAAGGTTAAACCCGAATTATATATATATATAATACCTAATAAAAATCCCGAGATTAAAACGGCCTTAATTTAAAAAGGCGTTATTTCTTATCCGGACGTCTATAACTTTAATTTTTTTCATAAATTAAAAAACGATTTTTACGGAAATTTAAACGATTACAATATAATTTAACAAATTTACGAAGAAATATACGTACGTAACATATTTAATAATAATATTTACCGTTTATTTAACGTAAATAACGATAAATTTAGTTTTAAAAAAATTATAATTAGCTTTAAATAAAATATATAATTTAAAGTTATTTATAAAAAAATTAAAAAAAACTTATAACGGGGAATTTTTGCTTTTAAATTAACGATTAAAACTATTAAAAATTATTTAATAAATATTAAATAAGTTTTAAAGAAGAAATATACGTTAACGGGTAAATTGGAAAAATATAAGGTTCGTATCGTCATATATAGTTTTACTTAACGAAAAAAAATCGATTATAACAAAATAACTGTAACTATTATACGTACGGTACATTAACGAATTCTTATAATATTTGTAGCTTTATAAAATAATATATCTAACAAATCGATTTTATCGTTATTTATTTAAATAGTAATTTAAAAAAGTAAATTTTTATAAAACGTTTTTTTATATTATAAAAATATTTCGATATATATTTAAATAAAAAATAACGTTTTAATTTTACGCCTAAAAAAATTATTAAATTAATAAATTTTTTATACGGGTTAAAATAAACCGGTACCGTATAATAAAAAAAAATCCGAACGATATTTAATAAATACGGTTTTAAGTTATTATTATCTAATAATACGATATACCTTAACGTAAAAACCCGTAATATAATTATTTTATACGTTAATAATTTTTTATTTTTCGGCTTTAATAAAGTACGTTTAAAAGTTATAATAAATATTATTACCGGTGATATTCCGATAAACGATTTCGGAACGGTAAATTAATATTTTGGTATTTATATCGTTTAATTGTCCGAAATAAATAACGTCCGTTTTAATTAAAAATAATATATTAATAAAGCGTTAATAAATTTAAGTATTAATAATATAATAATAAAACCGATTTTTTTTGTTAAGGAATATTTAAATTACATAATATATTATAAAAATAAAGTTAATAAATAAAATATTTTTAATTACGTCAACTTTATTAGTAAATTTAATTTTTCTAGTTATATAACTAAATTAAATATAACGTTTGTAATATTTATCTGGGTACGGTTTATAAATAACTTATTTTCTAAATATCGAAAATATATTAATTTTTTTAAGGTATTTAAAAAGGATTTCGAAATTATTTATTCGATACCGGAAATTAAACGAAGAAAATTTTTATTACGTTTATAATAAATTAAGGCTTTTTATAGTAATTAATATAAATTTTGCAAATAATTTCGATATAATTAAGTTTATTACCGGTTACGTTTTATTTTAATAAGAGGCCCGGTAATATAAATATTAAAATGATAATAAATTGTTATAAAATATATTTCGAAAATTAAATATATAATATTAAACGCCGTAATTACCGAAATAATAAACGTACGGATTTTCCCCGAAAAGTTTGGCCTTATATTTAAAAACCTTATTACCGTTTTTAAAAATAATAACGGTACGAAAAAATGGGCTGAAAAAAACGTTATATTACGAAAAAAGCGTTATATATACGTTAAACACCATTATATACGCCAGGAAATCCAGGAAAACCGAATAAAGGTTAAATATATTAAAAACGTAAAAAACCCTGCTAACGAATTTACTAAACTACTAAATAAAATAATATATAATAAATTTGTTATTAATTTAAATCTTAAAAACGTTTAAAAATACTTAAAATTTAATTAAAATAATTAACAAAAAAATAATCCCGTTAGATTCCTTTTATACGGAAAAAAAGGCATTCTCTTATTAAAACCTGTTTTTCGCTATTAAAAATAACGACCGCGGTATTTTTCTTACGATTACCCGAAAATATCTATTTACCTGTTAATTTTAAAACTTTAACCTTTTATAAAATTATTTATTTATACTTACCCATAACCTTTTGCGTTAATTTTTATTTAAAAACGTTAATATTTTATATATAACTTATAGCTAGTTAATATCTCTTAACTAACCGGAAAAAAACCTTTATTCGATAACTTTTTATAAAGGGAAATTTAAAAAATAATAATCTTAATTATTTATTAATATTGTTATTAAAAAATAGATTCGATTTTTAAAGTTATAAAACCTATAACGTAATAAATTAACGCAATAAAACGTTTTCCTATATTAACGCCCAACCTGGTCCGAAACGTTTTAAAAAAAGTAAGTTTTATAACCCGGCGCAGTTATAACGGAACGGTAAAATAAAAAGGCCGGCCACTTAGTATAATAAATTAATATAACGCATAATTTAACCTTTTATACAAAAGTTAAAGATTTAATTCTAAACCGTATAAATTGTTTTTTATTACTTTTTTATTAATTTTTCTACAGTTTTTTATCAGTTTTTTATATAGAAATTAAGGTTTAATTCTTAGACGTATTAGTTAAAGTTTTTCCTAAAGTTTTCGAATATATATATAACGCAAAAGGGCGTGTTAGCATTCGGTACGTTAGTATATAACAAGGTTAGTTAGCCCGTATAACGCTTACCCGAACGCGTCTTAAGTAAATCTAGCGCACCTATCTTTTAGTTGGCTTTTTTACACTTAGAACAGATACATTTTAAATATAACCAAGTAATATACATATTACAATACCAATAACAGTTAGATTAGCACCGCGAATCCTGACAACGTTAAAATAATTCTTACCTTAGAACAATTTAAGCAACTATACTAAGAAATAAAGACAGAACTTAAATTCGTACGCAACCAGATAAATAAATATTATAACCAGAAAAGGTTAAAAGAACTAACCTTCTCGGAGGGGGAGATAGTCTATCTAGCTACCAAAAACATCAAGACCAAACGTCCTTTATTATTTCGCATTTCTAGCCCTTGCTAAAGCACAAGGAACAAAGCATAACCTTAAACTAAACTCGTCAAAAATTAAAAGAAAATTTTTGCGACGAGCAGTAAAAAAAAACTGATTTAAATAACTTAAAAATACGGCTGGACATGTTAAAGTTTAAAAAGGAAAAATTACCCGGAAATCAATCTTAGGACAAGATCCTAAAAAAAGGAAAATCGTATTACGACCCAACGGAAAAGCAACCTCGGAAACGGTCCCAGTAAACCGAAACAAAACCCAAATAAATCAAATCACGTAATCGGAAGTACTCAGTAAAAATAAGACTAAGCACTAATAAATACGACAAAGCACCCCTTATTACTGCTTAGTAATAATTAAGCTAAATAGTAATAAACTATAGTAATTTAGGAAAAATATATACGTTCGTTATTTTATAATCTAGATAATACTAACTTATAATACAACTTAATTACCTAAAACACCCTTAATATTACCAAACGTAACTAAATTACCTTTTTTACTTAGATCTCGTAATACGACTACTAACATAAACTGTTAGTTAGCAGGGGGTGCTAAACGCACCTTATATACGGAAAGGGTCCTTTTGATCGGAAGATATATGTTCCGTTGTTAGGCTATAGAAAAGCTGTACGCGTACGAGAAATATACGTAATTTAGCTTAATATAATAATATAACTGATATCCCTTATATTTAACAATTAAAAGTTTTATTTGCTTAATTCGCGTTATTATTAATTGATTAACTGTTATTAAGACGATATAGGCTGTATATTAGTAGTAATTATTCGTATATTTTATTAATTATAATAATAACGGTATCGTTAACGTTTTCCGTTATTTATAACGGATTTAAGAATTGGGACCGCTTTAAGGGCGAATTCCAGGTTAAAGCGTACGTTTTTGATATATGGGATTATATTGATTTTAATTAATTATTTCCGTAATTTATTAGATTAATAGAATTTGATATAATTTCGTATCCGAAGTAACGAATCTGTTATATGATACGAATAAATATTTTTAACGGTTTTTTAATTATATTTATATTTTTCGGAGAAATTTACGAAAAAATCGATTATATTAGTTATTTAACGAATATTTTTAAGATAACGACCGAAGGTAGATAAGCTTATAATCAGGATTTTACGGTATATATTTATAAGGATTGTAAGTACGATATTTTCCGAAAAAATAAAAACGACTTTATAAAATAGGTTTTGGAATTAATATTTTTAACGATTAAGGAAATAAGCTTTTTTTTAGGAAAGAATTTACGGAAGTGGTACGTTAAGCTGGTTAAATCCGGTAAGGTGTACGATAGTAAGTTTTTGATTAATATTTAACGAAAATATTGCGAAAGGTTAAAATAAGCTTCGAAGTTGGTAAAGAAGTTAGATGAATAGATTATAAAATGGTAAAAGGTTATGGTTTAGGGATAGCGATATGGAATTTTAGAAACGAAAACGACGATTATATAGGTTAACGATTTGTATATAGTATTGGTATTTATTGTAAGGATTTGGATAATTATATTCCAGATGGTAAAAAAGTTTAAAATTAATAATAATATAATTAATTATTAGGAAATAATAATTAATTTTTTAGATTACTGGATTATAATTTATTTATAACTTATATTTAAGAATATTAAAATAACGTTTCCGACGTTTTACGGGATATTTGCGGATTTTTTTAATTAGGACGATTTTGATTAGGAAGAGGTTAAGGATAATTTTTAACCGTAAGGGAGGACCTTAAGATATAGGCCGAAGTAAGGCGGTTATGGAGGTTTTTAAACGGGCCGAAATAATAATAGTAATAAACGAAAGCATTAAAAGTTAAACGTATAAGGGATTCGGTATAAAGCGTATTTAAATTTTTCGTATATGTTATTTTAATATTTTTATGCGTTTTTTAATAAAGTTCCGGTAAAGTTTAAATTTAGTAAGGCAGTTTTAACGTTAATTTAAAACCGAATTGTTTTCGATTAATCTTTAAAGGAAAAGATTAATTGTTTGTCGAAAATTATGGAGAAAATAATTATTTAAGAGATAAATTAATTTTTAAAAGGAGTAAAACGGGTTTTGGCGTATTTTTTAATTTTTAATTAAAGTAATGCAATAAACGTTACGTTTTATTTTTTAAGGAATTCGTTTATTTTGGATTTAGGATTTACGATATATATTTTTAATTTTATTAACAGGTTGTTAAATTATAGGATAACGATTTAAGGCGACGGAATGTACGTAAGGAACAGTTTTATTCCGATTAAAGAATACGGAAAAGTAAATATATTGCTTTAAAGCTTTAAGGGTTTAAAAGCGTTACGTTTATACGACGTAACTTAATGCGAAGATTTCGTATGTAATTTAGTATTTTTCCGGCAGTTCCGAAAAAAAGGGTATTAATAGGATAACCGAAAAATTAATAATTTTATTCGAAATAAATATAATTAAATAGTTATTATGTTAATAAATAAGTTTAATTAATTTGTTATTAAAAATATTAACGCGATAGTTATTTATGTAATTTTCGTATTTTATAAACGAAACGTTAATTTATATATAACAAGATTATTACGAATCGGTAACGGTATAATCTGGCATTTAAGATTAAAATACCTTAAGCCCGAAATAATCGCCTAGTTGCAGTTTTATATAAAAAAAATGCGTTTAAAAGGTTTTATAACAATCGAATACTAAATATATAACAAGGTAAAAGCTAAAAGGTAAATATGCCGAAAGCCGAGGGAAAAAGCTTCCCGATTAGAATAACGAATCGTTATTAACTTTATAAATTTCGAAAAAAACCCGGAAAAATATAAATACGCCATGTTCGTTACCGACAGGTATTTAGGTTTTATCTGGGATACTTACTTTAAAAATCGAAAGTAAAATATATTAATTATAACGTTCGAATATTTTTTAAAAGTTTTAAAAAATTAAGATAAGGTTTTTCTATAAATAATCGAATACGATAACGAAATCTTGAAAAATTACCAATTTCGAAACATATTATAATTACCTTTTTTTAATATTAAATTCGAACCTTTAATACCGTATACCTAAGCTTAAAACAGGGATGTAAAGCGCTTAAGAAATATAATTTAAAAAAAAACGATTACGATATAAAATAACGTTAAATTACGTTCGTTCCTAATCGTATATATTTTTAAAATAACAGTATATCTATATAACTATACCCTTAAATACGCATTTTTTTGGCAAAGCTTATATAAGGTTTATTATATTTACTTAACGTATAAAAACGGTATTATAGTATTTAATCGGAAATCTTAACAAACTTACCTGCAAATATACGGCTGTATAATTTACGCTATAATAATTACCGCCATAAAAAAAAAACAGAAATTTTAAAAGCTAAATCCCAAAACCTAAATTAACTTCCTAGTTAGTTACCGATTTGCGAATATCTACGAGATTTAAAACCCGTTAATTAACAAGGTTGTTATTATTCGAAACGTACAATTTAACGAAAAAACCACCTTTTCAGGTAATATCAAAAACTTAAAAAACGATTTTTTGTACGTTATAAAAAAAAACTACAAAAGTTACTGCAATAAATAAAAATACCTGATTAGAACCCAGGCTACCTAAATATATAAATATAAAAAAAAAACAAAAACCTAAACAGAACAATTTAACTACCGGTTAAACAAAAAAAGTAATTCCAAAATAATACAAACGTATAAAACGTACGGAATAAGGAAAAACAAGCCTGTTCGTATAAAACTAATTACCCTTATATAACTATTATATTCGAACCACTTCCATCCTTTAAACCATTATTTCCATTAACGTTTATTTTAATAACTGCTACAATTATTATACCGACGGAAATAATAAAAATAACCCTAAGTTTTTATTACGTTATTTAACCTAGGGTAACGGTAAAAAACGAAAGTACTTTACGGGTTATAAACGTAAACTTTCCGTACGTTCCGTATCGAAAAGATAATTATCGGTATAATTACAAAGTATAAAAAACCGCGTTTAATACAAGACGAATAATTTACTTTTTTAATATAATCGATAATCGGCCGGTAAATTACGGAAATTTAAAAAAATTAATTACTCGAAATACGCGTTACTTTAATCGGAAAAGTTTCGATACGAAAATATACAAAATTTTTAAGTTACAAAACCGGATATACAAACGTAACTTACCATTACCGCCGCGAAATTATAAAAAATTAAATATACACCTTTTAAAAAAAATATTTCGTAAAGCCGAAAAGGTTTACTTATAAAATTATAAGAAAATACGATCCTGGGAAATCGTTAATTAGTTTTCTATTAAAAAGAAACAAATTTTAAAATATATATAAATATACGTTTATAAATTTAATAAATATAATTAATTACAAAAATACAAAATACGTTTCGTTATACGAAACAATTAACAGTTAAAAAACGTTTATAATAATATATACGTATTCACTTTAATTAAAAGGTTATTTAAAATCTTAATCGTTATTACAATTAAATTCGACCTAAAGCTAAAGCAATATAATATTATTAACGTTTTCGTTAACGCCCAGCTACCTTATGAAATATATATAAAAATACCTCCAGAATACCCGTAACGTAACAAAACTCTCCTAATTAAAAAAACTTTATACGGCTTAAAAAAGTCGCCATTATTATAGTAAAAAGACTTTACCAGAACGCTTAAAAGACTAAGACTTAGCCCCGTTTTTCATAAACCTTATTACTTTACTTATTAAAAAGTACTTATTTTTTTTTTCGTAAACGATATTATAACAATATATCGCAAAAAAAATTAAAACCTCGTTAATCAGTTAATTCAGTAAATTCGGGAACGGTATCCCCTTATAAAAAATAAGGACTTATAGTAATTTTTCGGTATCGAAATAATTAAAAATAAATTTAACAGAAAAATCTAATTATTTTAATTCAATTTTATAAATAAATTAGTTAATTTAATCCCTAAAAAAAGTTTAAATAACCTTTTAAAAACGCCCATAACTAACGTTAAGTTACTACCGAATCCTAATCTGGCCTATTTAAGCTTTGTTAATAAATACCAAAAAAAGATTAGTTCCATCCTTTATGTAATAATTAATACGCAACCCGATATATCCTTTACTATATCCCGACTTACCCGTTTTAACCTAAACCTTAACAACGTACATTATAAAACCGTTAATCGAGTTATATTATATTTAATCGGAACCAAAAAATTAACGTTACAATTCGGAAACGAAAATTTATTAAATACTTAAAATAACGCCTTTTTTACGGATAATACGATCGATCGAAAAAACTTTTAAGTTTACGTTATAAAGCTATTTAAAAAAATAATAAAATAATGGACGAATAAGTAAAATATAATAATTACTTTTATAACCGAAACGGAGTTGCTATCCCTTACGCAAGCTATAAAAAAAGCCTTATTTAACTTTCGATTAATTAAAAAGCTGGGAATTACCTTAAATACTGGACCGTTAAATATATAATACGATAATTAATAAACGATACGGCTTATCAACGCCGACGTTACCCTGTTATAAACGAAACTGCGATACGTAAATATATATAACTATTAACTACGAAAAAC
Organism: Monosporascus sp. CRB-8-3; assembly: GCA_004155055.1. NCBI lineage: Eukaryota > Fungi > Ascomycota > Sordariomycetes > Xylariales > Monosporascus > Monosporascus sp. CRB-8-3. The sequence continues at coordinate 46,191 of QJNZ01000625.1, forward strand.
CGTAAAAAAGAATTTAATTAAAATGGATTATATGCTTACGGGCGATATACTAGCTAATAGATTAATTAAAGCCCTATTACGTGAACCGTTTAAACATTTCAAAAAGCAGCTAGGATTAGTAAATATTACGGAAACCTTCGAACAACAAAAAAATACCTTACGAGTAATTTTAAAGAAGGAATTAGCTAATCAAAAGGATTTAATCGCCGGAGGAAAAGTCGAATAAAAAGCTGTAGCTTTAAAAAATGATAATAAGTAACAATTAACGCTATAAGTGCTTTAAGGCGTTAAGGGGGTATATTAACTAGCAGGGGGTACTAAACGTACCCTATATACGGAAAGGGTCCTTTTAATCGGAAAATATATGTTCCGTTACTAGGTTACAGAAAAACTGTACGCGTACGAGAAACATACGTAACTTAACCTAATACAATAATATAACTGATATCCCCTATATCTGACATAAACCGTACAACTTAGTTTAATAATTGGTTAACTAGCCTAGCCGTTACATTAAAGCATAGTTAAAAAATAGGCGGACCGGACTTATAAATGTAAAACCTTAATATTATATACTAAAATATATACGGCTAAAAAAAATTTATCAGGTTAACCTGTAAAAGGTCCTAAATAAAAAATAAAGGTAACGAAACCTCTTTAAATACATATAAAAAAAGTTATAACTAAAAGAAACCTGTACACGTAATACATAAATCAACCTCCCCTGGGTTGTTAATCAAACGAATCTAAGGTTTAGCTGTTTAATCGCCTTCAGCTGGGTCCGACAACAATAACACTTGTTGTCGGCTGCAACAAGACGGAATAAATAAAACGGGTTGGTCGCTTATCACAGATCTCCTAATATATCGCTTGGATAGCAAGTACGGATACAGAAGTCCCATCAAGACCGTCGTTCGGTGTTAAAGAGACCCGTTAGCTCTCTGACTTTAAAAACCGGTAGCACAGAGGAGGCAGCATATACAACATCGCCGTCCACAGACACCACAACCTCCATGTTAACTTATCAGCCTTTAACCCAGAGTACCTCAGACACCGATAAAGAACAATAATGCCAAGCAAACCCTGTGGGGCGCTCACAAGCAGTCCTGTTTTCCAAAACCAGGTGCAGAAGGCGGGCCATATGATCATCGGCACCACGACCGTCCAACGTGCAGCCCAGTCGCCTAATACCAGCGGCGCGGATCGGCGGCCCCTAGCCCTATCGCCCTCTTGATCCTGGAGGTCCTGTACGTGCATAGTGGTGAATATGACCAAGCTGACAATCGCTACCCAAGTAGCGCCAGTGGTGGTGAGGCCCGAGAACAAGCCGGCACTCGTGGCTTCAGGTCCAACGGCGACCTTCAGAGACCCGTCATTGTACACCGCGAACGCGGCAGCGATAATCGCGTTGCGTTCGACGAACCAATCGTCGCCGCCACGAAGATCGTTGTACAGCCACGTCAGCACCATGATGACTAAGCTTTGGATCCCCGTGTCCAGGAAAAAATGGTTCAGAGCCACCAGGGCGGGAATCAGATATAGCATGGTGCGCCGGATCTGGTCCGAAGTAATTAGTCCGCGCGGGACGGGCCGCCAGGGCTTGTTAAGGGCATCTTCCCGCGCGGATTCCGGCAGGCGCTGGTTCGCGAGATCAAAGACTACCAGGTTGGACCAGTTGAAAAGGACTACCAGCCCCAGCCGTTTCACGATATCGAGAGCCGAAGGGGGACCTGAGGGGACTGAAATCAGCCACGAGCCCGACGCCGCACCACATATGCCGAACATGGTGTTGGGCCCCACGAAGGTTGGCGCATTTGACTCCGTGAGGAGCCAAAATAATGTTAACACGTTGCCAGTACGGCTGGAGACGCGGCTGAGGGCATCGCAATGTGTGCGAGCGCTAATTTCAGGTGCGTCTTTAGCGCTGATGGCTGAAGTTTGAGTCGGGCTTCGGACCTGAAGCTTTTCGCCCATTTTATGTCTCCTAAGCACTAATGAGAGTATGCGGGGCTCAATCGAAGGCAAATATAGCTGGGACCGTGTATACACCTGTCTGGTATGTCTAGACAGCGATGTCAGTTTCTAATGCCGGGGTGTAGGGCTTTATGGTTGAAACTAAGGGGCAAACCTCTTGCACCATCCTACTCAGTGTTGGAAAATGAGGCGGAGAGGAACGGATAGTTGCAATGGAGGAATGGCGTTGGATGCCGAGAATCCTTCATAATGTGTCTTCATGAAACTATCCCCATTGGGTGATTCAGTATACCGGACAAGCAGGCTTCGTACGAGTTTAGCAGATGCAGGGTAAAGCGCTTACTATAGATACGACCTGCGGGATACTCTACACCTTGCTTCGGAGATTATTGCTGCATGTAATAGTCACCTGATAAGTCCATCTTACTTTGATACGAACTGTCATGATCTGGTTTCCGCTACTTCGTGCTTTGTAGTATTTTACCCTTGCTAGTGGAATCCCAGAGTGGGAGCGGACGACTCCAAATGGGTGGGGCGTTGCGTTTCGGTATATTACCAAACGTAAGCTTGTTCTGGTAATAAGAATATAGGTCATATTGTCAGCATTCAGTGTGATCAAATGCGGGAAACTAGCGTAACTCTCTGGGGTATTCTGGGAAAAGACTAACCTCGGACCCTATACAAAAAGTAAGCCTAATAATAAAAAATATATTGCTTAATTATAAAATCTAGCCCTTATAACATCATTTTATAATAATTTAATAACTTTTAATTAATTAATTTTAACGGCAAAAAGAAGATTTATAACGTAAAAATTATATAACGTACTATATATATAACTCGTTTATATAAACGAATAAGTCGGTTTCTAATACTTTATAATAATAAATTTAACTAAAATAATTATAATATAATAAATTAATTTAACCTAATTAAATTATTTATCCCTAAACATTTTTATAACTTTTTATATAAATACGCGTATTATATCCGGGCTTGCTAAAACTTTATATTTTCGTTTTGTCGTTTAACCTTTATATAACAGTTACTTTTAAGGTTTATTAGTTATAACTATTTATTATTCTATTTTTAAATATAAAAGTTTCTACTTTTTTTATAATAAAAATTTCTCTTTTTTAAAACTACATATATTTTATTTTCCGGTATTTAATAAATACGTAATTCGATTTTCTAAAAATACCAGTATTTTTTCTAAAAAACGCGGATTAGGATAAATACGTTAATGATTTTTATTAAAAGATTACAAATTAGCTTATGTAGATTGGCTACATACTCTAATAATATTTAATTTTCTTAAAGAAATAACGTAACGTTATATAAAACCTTTAATATATAATAAATAACTATATTTAAATATAAAAAAGAAAATATAGTACATTTTAAACCCGATAAAGGAAATCAGTAAGTATATAAAATATAATAATATCGTTAATTTTACGTTAATATTTCGAATGAAATTAAATAATAACTTTATCACTATTAAAATAAAAAAAGTTTCGATTTTTTACTACGTATATTACTTTATTTATTACGTACTCGTTTATATTTATTATGATATTATAATTAAACAAAAGTAGGTTATAAACGAACTAATTAAAAAAGATTATTCTAGTAACAATAATTAATACTAAATAAAGCTTAATTTATGAGGTAATAATTTATATTATTATATATTTATATTTATTTTTAATAAATTTTGATAATGTTTATATTGTTTTTAATAGTGATAATAACTATATTCGCTATTATTAAAACTCTATTAAATCTTTCTTCTGTCGAAAATATAAGATTTTAATTATAATATCAATATTTATAATTATAAACCGAAAAAAACTAAATTATTTATAAAACATAAATAAACGTTATTTAAAACTTTAATTAATTAATATTTTAATATAAACGTACTTTTATAGAGTTTAATAGAATTAAATATTTAATTAATCCCGATATATAATTTTTTTTATTAAATATATAAAAAAGTTTATATATTTAATATAAAACTTTATTCGTTAATTAAATTAGTTTTTCAGTTAACGTTAATTTTCGTAGATTAAAAATAATATAGACTTAATACGTTTTACCGTTATATCGGTTTTTTATATGAAATTCGAAAATAACATATATTATATAAAAACGTTTATAACCAAATTTTAAGAGTCATTTTGTAATTTACTCGCTGAGGTTTATTTTCGTTTCCATTATAAACTAACTTATATTATTAATATTATAAAATAAAGAATTCGCTTATAACGTAAGTTAACGGGAAAATACGTTCGAAATTAAAATTAACCATATTAAACTTTTATATAAAAAGAATTATTAAATTATATTATATAAAGATATATAAAGTTACGTTTTAATAAAACTTAAATACGTTTAATAATAAAAACCGTATTAAATTATACAATATCGGGGGAAAATATTAGTTTAAACTTTTTATAAAATATTATAAAAAGAATATATATAAAAAAGATAAACTATACATTAAGATAGATTTAACGTAGGTAATTATTTTAACACAATAGGTCTAGCTTTTCACTAAATAGTTTAAAATTATCAAGAGAGATTTCGATAACTAGATTTAAATAGTTTTAAAAGGCTTAATAGTTTAAAGTAAATAGATTTAAGAAAATCTAGTTTAAATTATTTTTAATTATTTAGTAATATTACACCTTATTAATAGTTTCATTATTTCATTTTTACGAATGAATTAAATAATAAATTACGACTTAAATATAAGTAGTTCAATCTGTTAAAACGGTGTCAGATGATTAGTAGCTCAACTGAGTTACGAACTCCTACTCGGGTCGTATCAGCGACTGTTGTTAGACAGTCTCGTATCGGGATTTATATGGGGTCCTGTCCGAGCCCAGTCTTCTAAGGTAGCTTGCAAGGGGCCTTGCGTTATCTCACAAAGAGGTACTTTAAAAATTAACGTTAAGAAAAACAAAAGTATTACGATGATATAAATAACGTTTAATGTTTTTTATATAATTTTAAATTTACTTTAACCTTAAAACACATTCATTAGAAGTGAAACCTTTACTATTATGGCGTTTTTAAAATAAATATATTAAAAAATCGTAAGAAATTATTAGAAAAATAATTAAAATAATTTCTTATAATCTTAATATTAAAATCAAATTTAAAAATAGTCTAGATAATTATAACAAGAACTAGGAGATTAGTTAATAAATTTTATAATCCCGATGAAAAATTAATATTTAAATATATTATCATAACCCAGAATTAAAAAATGGGAATAAAATATGTAAATAGTATATATCGTATTTAATAGATTTTATAAAACTTTTAATTAGTACAACAGATAAAAGATATAGAATATTTAAGCACCGGATAAATAAAAATAATACCTAAAGGGATAAAAACATTTTAAAAATGTTATTATTAAAGAGAATATAATATACTTAAAGTAAAAAGTATAAGATCAAAATATAGCATATTATTAACTATTTTAAAGAGATAAATTTGATAAATAAAATACGATTTAATAAAATAATTTAAAAAAAAGCTACAATATATTCAACGGTATTATAAGAGTATTAGAAATAAAAAAACAACTTCGAACCATATTTAAATTGAAAATATTTGAATATAATAAATAAAATTAGACGATAATTTTTAAGAGTAGTAGAATAATAACATTTTTAGTTTATTTTTAACTTAAACGAAAGAAAATTATTTATTTTACGGAATTATTATAGGAAATGAATTTATAAGAGTTATATAGAACGAATTAAAGTATTAAATAATTACATAATAATTTAAGTATAAATAAAGAAAATGTATAACTTATTATTAATTAATGAAAAGTAATCATCTTTAAAACATTAAGTAATTTATATTTTTCGTATTTTTTACTATATTAATAAAGGTTAAATAAATACTTACTTACGAATTTCGAAAGTCTTTTATTATTTTCTGTATAAATTAATATGATAATTTTTTAGTTTAAGGAAATACAAAATATAAAAATATCAAATACGTTTATTTAATATTTATAAATCTTGTCGTAAATAAGAATTAATTCAGTTTGATTAATATTATATACATTTAGAGTTAAGTATAAGTTCTTAATATTACTAATACTTATAATCGGACTTATAAAAAGGTTTTTATTAACAACTTATTCTCAGCCCGGATATTACGGTTTGAACTTAACGACCTTGCATTAACGACTTATTAATATTTACTCTATAATCTCGAAAAATTATTAAAATTAAGTATGATTTTTTTAAATAATTATTAAAAACGATAATTGAAACATTACAGATTATTAAGAAAGCAGTACCGTAATAATATATATTTATATGAATTATATAAATTGTAAAAGTTTGATATTTAAAAACCATTAAAAATAATTAATTTATAAGTACGTTTTATAATGTAACTTAACTTAAGAAAACTAAATTTTGAATTATATAAATATTAAATATTAATAAAAAATTATAACATTTATAATAAATAATTTATCTATAAAATCAAAACATAGTATATTAATTTTAATCAAGTAGCTTTTTATTATTAAAAACTTTTATAACTTTTTTGTACTAATTATTTTTAATGTTTATTAATTTAATACTAATCTTTGTTATTAATTGGAAATATTTTTCTAAAAAATATACTTTTTTAAATTCGATAGAGTTAATAAAAGCGTAATTTATTTTATATAAATAATACGTTTAAAAAATACTGGTATATATATAAAAATATTACCTTTTTATTAAAAGGTTAATGTATTTCAATATTATCATTAACGAATTAATATCTTAAAGATTTATTTTTATTTTTATTTTTAATATTTTACTTGAATAATTTCAATTCTTTTTTTCCTTTATTTTTTTTTTATTTTTTTTAATTTCTTTTTTTTATAAAATAAAAGAAATTAAAAAGGTAAAACTGGTAAGAAGATAAGAAAAGCTAGTATTGATAAATATAATTAACGGGCTTTTAAATTAATAAATGTAATAAAAATTAAATAAAATATATTTTCTTTTTATAAATTCTAATTTCGGTCTAATAGTTAAATAGTCGCGAACCTAGCTATTTCTCTAAATTAATATAAGCTTAGGCACCCTGATTTAATTAATCGCAAGAGATAGCTAGTTTACATCCAGGTTAAGCCACCGTTCCTTTAAATGGCGCCAGCTTAAAAGAGCTAAACCAACCTTAGGACTTCGGCTCCGCTACCGTGTCGGCGACAACTGGAATAATTAAGGGCTTTAGGAATTAATTAAATCGATCGTATACTTAATTACTTTATTTGTTACCGTATACTTACGACCTGCATTACGTTTTTCCGACCTTTATTAAAAATAGACGGTTTTTAAAAAGGTGCTTGCCGGTCGCGTATATATTATATTTTGTATATGTACTTAATAAAATAAATCAGCTCCCTGTATATACATAGCTAGCTAGATACTTAAATAGTATTAACCTGATATAAATCCTAATATCGTATAATAAGTTATTATACTAATTGTAAATGTATTACAATAATTAATAATCAAACTTTTCTTAATAATATAAATATTATATAGATAAATAAGGAAGGATTAATACGGAAAACATAATATAAGTAAAAGTTAAAATTAATAAAAATAATTAATTATATATAATATTATAATAATAATAATTTATTAACGTATTATATAAGTAAGTTAATTATAAAATCGAATCGGCTAAATCTTTTAACTATTTATCTTTTAATTTTTAAAATCTATATTTTTAATATTAATATTATTAAACGTTTTCTAAAAACGTTACGATAAATGTAATTATTTAAGTTAAAAGGCGAGATTTCAAACTTAGTTATAAAAGGTTTTATTTAATTAATAATATCGCCGTATTTAATATAAAAAACTAATTTTATGATATATTCTTTGGAGCCGATAATATTTTAAATTTGCCAAAATAAATATTTATTAAAAGGAATTATTGTTTAATAAATTCTGAACTTAAATATATAAACATTTTCTATCCGGCTTTAATATGTTAAAAATATAGAATATTTATTATGTACCTAATATGTTATATTATATAATAAGAATAATTAAACGTTTAACTTTATTAAATACTAGAGAGATTTAAATAAGAGTTAAATCGAAAAATTAATAATTAAACGGGTTTATACGAAGATTTAAACATATTTTATAAGTAATTTACGATTATTTAGATTATAATAATAAGTATTATCATTATTATTAATAAGCATAAAAAATATAAATAAGTTTAATAAGGAAATCGAGAATATAGTAATATAAAATATTAAAGTCTAAGATTAAGTTATATTTTATTTATTATTTTTACTAGAACTAATTATTTTATTCGTTAGGTTAATAATAACTTCAATTTAATCGAATAAACTATTACTATAAATAAGAAAGGCTGGATAGTACATAAATTAAATTTAAAATAAATAGAATTTTATAATAAATTTAAGAAAACGTATATTAAAAGTTTAAAACGTTTTCTTATTTTCAATGATTACGAAAGTAACTATTTAATCGATGTTAAAGATTACTAAGTGATTAGTAATATTATTATATTTTATATATTTCTTTATAATTTTAATATTTTTAATTTTTCGACGTATTTTACTTTGTATTAAAACGTATCGTTATTTATATTATTAAGAAACAATTTAATATCGAATTTTACGATACGTTTAACGTTATTATCACAACAAATAATAATAAATTTACATGTATAAAAAGTTGGATTTATTTTATTAAATTCTAATTCTATTTATATCGATCTTCTTATATTTTTTTCTTAGAAATTCCGTTATTATTATTAACGAAAATCTATAAAAGAAAACCCATGAGAAGGATTTAATACAGGCGTTATTCTTTTAAAAAAACGAAAATAGATTAAAAGATTTTACTGATAAAAATAATTAAATCAGTTAATTTTTTATTAAGAAATAAGTTGATATTTTTATACGAAAATACGTTTTTCGGAGAGGAAAATAATTATTTATGCGAAACGAATTATTTTTTTAATAAAGGTCAAAGAATTAATACTGTACGTTTCTTAAAAGAAGGAATATTTAATATATAAATAATAAAGGTTTTGAAAATTAATAAATAGTAATAATTAAGAATTATAATTAAAAAATAAAAAAGGTTATTATAAAAAGGCCTAAATAAAACCGAAATTATCGTATTAACAGTAATGCTGAATATAATATAAGTATTTATAAAATATAAAAGTATTAACTATATAAAATTTAAATTACTTTAAATTAATTTATTAAATTACAATGAGTTTAGTAACATTTATTATTTAAAATGGTTAATAAGTAGCCGAATCGCTTATATACTCGATTTATATATATAATACCTTTATTATTCTCGTAATTAATAAATAAATAAAATCGTATTAAACTTTGAATTTATAACAAACTTTATGTATTTTTTTATACTGTTTATTTATAAGGATTTTTAATTAAATATAACTAAGTTATAAGAAAAGTAACTAAAGTTAAGATTTAATTATATAAATTATTGTCGATTTAATATTTAATTTAGCTATATTTTATATATCATTTAGTATTTATAAAAAATTTATTTAGTATAAATAAGGTTTATAAAATATAAATATATCGTATATTCTAATTAAAAAACTAGTAAAAAAATATAATTCTTTGCTATATTAAAGCTAATTGAAAAAAGGCTTATATATTTAAGATTGAAATTTCTTAAAAATTAATCTTTTTTTATTATCTTTATATTTTATAAATTGAAAATAATATAGCCGTTGTAATAGTTTTATATTATATTTTATAATATTAATATTTAAAGATATAGGTTAAAATGTAAAAACTTATAAAGGTAAATAAAAAGGTCCTATATATTAATATAGCTAAGCTTTTATATAAGTAAACGACCTGCATAAGCAAAGGGCCTAAATTTAAATATTTCTCTAAGTATTTAACTTAATTATATAAGGTAAAGTTCTATTAAGATATTTAGTTATATACAGCTAATCCGTTTATTATATTTATATATATAAGTAGTTTTTTATAATCGTAACCGTGAAATACTTTTTTAAAAACCGTCTCTTCTTACTTATATATCGGAAAAACGTAATGCCGGTCATTAATACGATAACAAATAATTAATTACGTATACGATTTAATTAATTAGTTTTTAAAGCCCTTAATTGCGGCTGGTTCCAAAAGCCCCCAGCCACCGAATTGTCGCCGACACAGTAGCGGAGTCGAAGCCCTAAATGGTCATCTTTCTGGGCTGGCGCCACCCAGAAAACGGAGTCCCAAGCTGGATTCGAACTAATTATTTTTTGCGATTAATCGTAATTGGGTATTTAAGCCTGTCGCAATTGAAAAAGAGATCTAGGCTTGCGATTACTAAGCGATTAAGATAAAAACTTAATTATAAAAACTTAATATTATATACGGTATTGTCGAAATTATTTTAAATGCCCGATATTACGATAAATGCGTACGAACCGATATTATCTTTAATTTACGAAAATTATTATTATAAATAAAAATTCGATTATTAAATAAATTTTTAACTAAGATACGTAAACCTTTTATATCCGATTTTAATATATTAAAAATATAATAACGTATCATACTGTGTTGGGGTTGGAGCTGTACAGCTGTTGCAGCTGTTACCAGCTGCAGCTGTTCTAGCTTTTTCCAGCTGTTTCTAGCTACGTCACCAAGTGGGTCGGCGATGGTCTATATAATGCCGACCTACCAACCTTTGTATGTAGTCTT